>JALPQI010024371.1:0-14309 GCA_025490895.1 Thaumatotibia leucotreta
TAAAATTACTAGTACCTATCCTTTTCCCCATGCATATAAAAGAGAAATGGACAGCTAAAATTTATTTGTCTAGAATATTTTATTCGGGGATATATCTATCCTTTTCGCCAGGCATATAAAAGGGAAAAGAACAACTTATACTAATTCAGGGATAGTGAAACAGGTGCCCATTCTACTTCCAGATCCTTGGCCCCATGGTCACGGCCCGCCTCCGCCCTACCACCCGGGGTACCCGTACCCGCCGCCACCGCCCGGCTCGTACGCCTACGTGCCCACGCCGGTCATGATGCCCATGCCAGCCATGCCCGTGTACCCCGTGGTGCAGCCGCAGCCCGTACCACCACAGCCGGTGCCGCCACAGCCAACCCCGCAGCCGAGCTATGTACCACCCCAACACCAGCCTTACAATGGTAAGTTAAATTTTCTGCAATTTATAAGACTACAAAAGTTGTTTGCTTGACCTAGTGACAACGACAGTTGCTAAACCTTCGGAGTGATTTTTTTGTCACGATACGACGGCGTAGACGGACCATCATAGGCCACCTGAATATGTATTATAACGGGATCGGAACGGAACTATGGGTGCAAAACTTTAACAAAACTTGTCAAGAGGACAGGAAAGAGCACATATATCCAGAAAATATACCACACCAACATTAAAAGTTCAAGATTCCGAGATAGGGAATAAAATTGGATAGAGATTTTTCAATAATATTCGCATTTTTCTTGGCTAAAGTGTTAACATATGTCAATTTTGAAGTGCACCCATAGTTCCGACCCCTAATTAAAACTGACTAATTATTGCTTGAGTTTTCCAGCTAGCTATTCTATCTAAGTCATCATGCCGTCGAGCGTGGGTATAATAAGTATTAATATCGAATTATTAATAGGTAATCGTTTAGTCTCTAGTTTAAAAAAGACCTTCCAGACCCGTATTCTACTACGCACATATTTATATCCTTCAAACACAATTTCCTTTATCAATTCCAGATATGTTAGACTGGGTGCCAGCAACAGGTTTCTCCGCACCAGGTCTAGTGGAGCGAGCGTTCGTGGCCGGGAAGGAAGGCTGGGACAGCAGTCCACTCTGGGTGATCAGGGCGCACCACAGCGGCGAGCTGGTGCCTGGCAAACTGGCCGTCAAGCACCGGGCGGCGTATATCCCTCATGGTGGAAAGGAGGTGCCAGTTCACAACTTTGAGGTAAGTTGGACTTTCTGGCTTTTTGCAATGGCTCTGGTTGACCGACCGTATCGTATCGATTGTGACTGAAACTGCAGGGCACTATGGGTGTCAGGGTGCATCGTAGTGGCAACCTGGTACCTGACTGGCAAAAAGGTCTTCAAGTACCGGGCTTCGTATATCCCGCATGATGGAAAGCCAATCACAGCCAATTAAGAGTAGCAGGTAAGTTTCGGCCCTGCGGCTTTTTGTAACCTGTCTGGTCGATCGATTTTTGCAACCGGTCCGAGACAGCGCCTGCTCTGAGTGATCTGGTAAGCACCAGGCCATTAAGCACCGCGCTACGTAGGTACAGTCGACGTCAAAAATATCGTTAAGGTTTAGGTGCCAAAATATATTTACACGACTTTATTTCCTTGACATTAAGGTCGTGTAAATATATTTTTGGCACCAAAACCGTGACGATATCTTTGACGTCGACTGTACATATCGACGTCACATTAAAGACGTGCCAGTTCATAAGTAGTTATGAGGTTAGTTGTGGCCGCCAACTTAAAAAAATATAAAATAATTGTAATGTTTATTATTTATTATTTATTTATGTGTGCGCCAGGAAAACAAGTAGCCAGGCTTATCAATATACCTAGATATTTTTCTAGCAAGAGATTGACAAAATTAAACATCGACATAATTGCTATAAGTTAGGTAGTAGTCGATGAATTTTATTAAATAAGTAATTAACCGTAACTTCTAATCTAATAATAATAATTCTTCTAATTAATACTCATAAAAAAACAAAGACTAATAAAAAATAGTCTCACGTCATAGACAATAATTACTATGAAGCATTCAGCCACGTATTCATTGTAAACATTTTTTGTTGAGCATCAGTTGATCAACTAGCACAAAGTTGCTGGAAATTTTGTTTACGGTTTGATCATCTGTCCACACACCAGACCGTGTTAAAATGTTGCATGAAGAAGTCGTGTTGTTGTGCTCTCTTGTGTATATATCGTGTAAACTAAAGACTCAAAAAAAAGAGGGGGGGTACGAAAGTATCTGTCGCAAAGGGAAAATGTATTAAGTGACTTAAGAATGACAAATGGATAATTTATTAACTTTATGCGAATAACAAAATGTGATTTTGAACATCTCCTGGAATTGATTGGTCCGTCAATAGCTAAAAAACTGCGTGCGTAGTACATGCATTTTAGTTTCTACGTCCTTTTTTGGCAAGTTCAGGTTATCGGTAATCCCTTCCCTTGCATCGTTTTTCTTGATTTTATTTATGTATTCCTTTTTTGATGGATCTCATAATACACTTAAATAATTCTAATAATAATCTCATAATTTTATCGTTATCCCAAATTACCGACATGTTTATGGAAAAGTTGCGAACCTGTCCACAGTGTCCACACGCGTCAACATTAGCTGCTCAACTAATGTTTTCGGTCACCAAGCTACAACACAGCAACACGCCGTTAGCAACTCTGCAACACGTAGTGTTGACTGCAACATGTTGCCATAAACTCAGCATCATGTTGATTCAACACTGTTGCTCAACAAATGTTTACAATGAATACGCGGCTTTCGTTTTTAAATAAATTCTAGATGGGACCTTTATTTCTTGGAGACCTGATTTTACGAAGTTAGCATTTTCTGAGAATATGGTGTAGGTACCTACTCATCGATAACAGTTATGTCGATGTTTCATTTTATCAAACTCTCGTTCCTGCTACAAAAATATCTAGGTATACTTATCAACTATGACACATTTTGAGCAGAAACCAATAAGAATAAAGTATTTCTGCTAACAAAGGATTTATTTGGATGTAGGCATATAACGATTTCAAGCATTATTAGTACAAAACATACATTGATTACATTCATTTATATTTTCAATTGTTATGTTCACAGGTGCTATGCGTTCCTGAGCGTATGGTGCACTGGGTGACGGCCAGCCACGGCAGCGTGCCTCCCGACGCCATCATAGCTGGCAACACTCACAATGCGGAGCCACTCTACATATGTCGAGTGAAGCACTTGAAATCCATTACTCCTGGAAAGGTAAATTAAAAAAATGGTGCAGTAACGTATATGAGAATTTTGTGCATGCACAATTGCACAACCAGAGGTGTATTCCTGATTAGAGCTAGCTTTTGAGACGTATCTCGTAGGTATACAATTAATCAAAATTATTTCATTGTAATTTTAGATTAATTCGTTCACTGAGTCTACAAATTTCAAAGTTCCTTTGTTCACATGTATTTCGTCTGATGGCCCGTAATTAATTCCGCCAGCAATGAACATCTTTTCATAAGCGCGGAAGAAGAATAGCATTATAGGCAACTCCGTTCCTTCCTCCAAGCTGATATGATATTATACGTAACATCAAACATGTAATTTCATGTAATGCCTTGCAAATGCACGAAGGGCAGTAGAGGCGCTACGAGCGCTACGCCGTAGCTCGTGCATTGTTTTTCCTTGTGGCGCAAAATCGAACGGATGCGTATAACTCCGAGGTAGTACCGTTGGCTTGGCACCAAATGGGGTTCTGATTATGGGACTTTGGAGAAATGGGGTGAAGGCGGGCGGGTTTTTAGAGTTCCGTAGCCAAAATGGCAAAAACGGAACCCTTATAGATTCGTCATGTCCGTCTGTTCGTCTGTCCGTCTGTCACAGCCGATTTACTCGGAAATTATAAATGCTACAGTAACGAAATCTGGTAAGGATATGTGTTGTATAGACCGCTACAGGATTATGATACTAAATTGTAAAAAAAAACCATTGGGGTGGGGGCCCTCCACACATATAACTGAGGGATAGAATTTTTTTTTTTGTTGAATATAAGCGTGTGGGGTATTAATAGAAAGGTCTTTGAAAATGATATGAAGGTTTATGAATCTCATTTTTATTTAAGCATATCGTTTTCGAGATATCAGCTCTCAAAGTCTGAAAAATGTGTCCCCCCTTCTATTTTTTAACTACGCGATATAAAATTAAAAAAAAACATATGTTATGCACATTAATAAACTCTATCAATGATTTTTAGTTTGATCAAATTATCTCCTATAGTTTTTGAGGTAGGTTGATTTAACTGTATTTTTAAATAATAAATTGATAATGGTACGGAACCCTTCGCGAGTCCGACTCACACTTGGCCGGTTTTTTTAATTTGTATTTGATTATTATAATATATCTTATCCACTTATTTACACTATTCACATTTCAGGTTCATCCCAGTCACGGGTGTGCGTACATTTCATTCGGAGGCGTCGAGCACACGTACAAAAACTACGAAGTCCTCTGCAAAATTAACACGTCGACATGGCGATAGGATATCAAAATTAATACTCATAATCAGCATCCTCATTTCAGCCGAAGCCACTGCTGGACATAGGTCTCCCTTTGTAACTACCACAATGACCAATCTTGTGCCACTCGCATGCAGCGGACTCCAGCGAACTTCACCAGGTCATCAGTCCAACTTGTGTGGAGCCTACCTACGCTAAATGATGACTACCTACGTTATTTTGTATTAATTACAATTTATTAAATATAATAATAAAACCGATTAAGCGCGCGTTCAACACTTGCGCCAAGGGTTCTCACACTAGACTGATTTTTGTTATTTATTGAAATGCATGTTAATTCCCGATCAGCTATAGAGTAACATAGCTATAATTATTATTATAGGTACCTAACACAATATTTAACCATAAATAGCTTTGATTTCATACCCCGCTCAGTTGTTTTAAAAGTTGTGTTTGTTTTAAATATTGATTGAAGTAGGTAGGTAATAACAGTATACAATATACAAACTGTAGATACCGCATGAGCAAGGTATGTTATCTTTGTATATCGTGATTTAATTAATCACGTCCTATTCGTAAATGACTTAAAGTAATCAAGTCCACACTAGCTATTACATATTTAGAAGGTGTGTATACTCGTACCTACATAAGTAATCAAAGAGATTACTTAACTATTCAATAACACTGCTTAAATGTTATATGGTAATGTACTTCATAGTTGGACAGTAAAAGGAGGATTGAGATTAAGATGTAGGTACATTTGCTTCATACAGATTTTTTTGTATGAGTTACATAATATATCTTCCCTGTGGTCAAAATCAATGAAAATTAAGGGCTCTTGAATTCTTGTTGGATGAACAAACCGATAGGTGGCTTCTGGTTCTAAAGAATTATGTGATAAAAACCTAATTTGTATGTCCAGACCAGAACAACGGTTCTCCAATTGGTACCGACCAATGTCCACAGGAAAAACGCCCGTATTCGCGAACTCTGTATGACCCATTTATTATTCTTAATTTTCACAATTAATTGAACAATGGTTCAGTTGTGTGGGAGAACTTCCATTCAACATAAAAGTTTGCTACTTCTAAATGCTAATCTACAATTTTATTACTTATGTTACCTACTACACATCTCATATTTGAGATTAAGTTTGAGATCATTGTTTACAAAGTATGATTTGGAGGTATTGTCTACAACCGTTTATTTTCAATAAAAAGCAACAGTTACTTAATACAAAAATCATTATTTTTATTTTATTTTTCCATTTATACAATAAGCCATCACAGTGATATTTCCAATAAATTAAGTCTGTAAGAATCGCTACCACGAGTGTACCCACCAGTAACCACAACTTAGCTACCTACTTTCTATCCATTTCGATCACACAAATTATGTCAGGGTAAGAGGAAGTAAGTTAAACGTAAGTACATCTACAGTTCTGGCACACTCGTGGTCAGTTGACGGGTTCTAGCTCAGTTCTATCTTCCCATCGGGCCAGGGCCGGGTGGGTGGTCGACCACCATCACACCCCCGTCGTCGACCATCGCAGGGTGCCCCATGTCGTGCACCGGGGGCTGGTCAACGACGTTCACGCCGCCACCGTCGTCGTCACAACAACTGCTACAGCCACCCATCTTTATTTTCTGGAATAAACATAAACATTTTCAGGAAGAATTTTGCACGGAACAACTTAGCCCCTATTATAAATACGCCTTTATTTAAATACACATACCTACCTACATACGTAAATACGTAGGAACGGCCATAACCCAGGAAAAATATTCATGTTCATAAAAAAAAAGAAATATGTCTCTGCCAGGATTTGAACCCCGAAACTTTTACGATGTAAAAAAGATCACTAGCCTATGGATGTATTAGATATTCAGTTAGAAAAATGATTATGTTTCAATAAATTCTTCAAATCAATCAGAAAAGTATGAATTACTTAAATTATATACATTAATCGTATTAGAAGAGACTTAAAACTTTCAAACCATTAAAATCCTCCGGGAACAGCCGAGGAATAACTCGTTACGCAACCTTAATACTCGCTAGTTATAAAAACCTGACACAAGAATTTCATTCTATATTTGCTTAGGGCTTGTGCATAAATCACGCGAGGTCCTATAGGGGGGGAGGAGGTCCAAGAAAACATCACGAAAGATCACGGTAGGGGAGGGGGGGGGGTACAAGGAGACCTCACGTGTATTTTTTTACGATGAACAAACTAAGAAATATTGTCAATTTCGGCTAGCGAACGTGAAAAGTTGAATGAAAAAAATACACGTGAGACTGCTGGGGGGGAGGGGCTAGCCAAGAAACTCACCAAACATCACCATGGGGGAGGCGGGGTCAAAAAGTAGCCAAAAAAACATCACATAATTTATGCATGAGCCCTTACCTAATACTAATCCCGCAGTATCATATAAAATTATTGAGTATGCTACATTACACTATTTTTTAAAGTAATGGCATTAAAATTGAAACACGAAATTTAAGCCAAGTAGTTTCGTAGTACCTACGCTGAAGCAAATAAATACCCGATTTCTAGCCTGTTAATGTTCCATGTACCTATGCGCTCAAAAATATAATAAGTAAAAATTCGTAGCTATTTAGTTCCTTCCTTCCAAAATTAAATCTAAGGGGCCCACAATAGTATATGTATCGTAAGTATAATAACGTAACAAAAATATATAAAAAACTTACGTAGAGGTATTGGCTTTGTGAGTTACAACAATTTACTAATATTGCTAGCTATTGTATTTCAATTCTCCTCAAATTGGTGCCGGTTATGGGCTGATAAGATACTTATGTAAACGCACTTGCGGTATCATATCGATAAAACTGTTGTCTATCATGACACATAGCTTTGCAGTAAAATATCTTATATTTCCAGGGTAATCGGTTGGGTTATTCATTATATTTATCTATTCCTTGAAATGAATCATAGCATAACATAATTATCATCAATCAGATTCTGGCCACACCGTTCTTTTAATCAAGATTTTGTCATATAAGGTTCTTAATCTTTTTACCTAAAGACCATGGTACATTATATAACCATCATTATCATAATTATGAATCGGTGGTGGTAGGACCTCGTGCAGGGTCCGCCCGGATAGCTACCACCGTCTTACCCGTTCCTGCCGCTAAATAGCAGTGTTTGCACTGCTGTGTTTCATTTTAGAGGTAAGATAGCTGGTGTAATTACTGGCATAGATAGAGGCAATCCATCTAAATCCTCAGGGTAGGCAGCGCATAGGCTATTTTTTGGTCACTATGTCCATGGGCCACAGTTCCTGCTTTCCATCAGGTGGGCTGAGAGCTCAGTTGTCTACCTTCGTCATATAAAAAAAATCCCCAAAGCATTTTTGGATGACCGTTCCCAAATAAAAGTTTTCAATTCAGAGCAACTATTTGCAATTGCGCATCTCAGCTAGGTATTACGTGCTACAAAATAAAGTTTCACAGAACAACTTTGTAAACGGCATCGTAGCAAAAGTCGTGCTACAGTTATAGTTTTAACAATTGACAGATAGATATCAGTGGTGTAGGTAACTATGTAGTTATAGTCTGGAAAACAAGTGCGCTAGTTAGTAGAAACCAGGCGTATATAAGGCGTAATAAAGTTTTGTATTTAATTAGTTAAGTGTCAATTAAGGCTTCATTTTTCCATTTTCTAGTATGAAGTATCAGCTGAGTTTTTTTTTTAATGATATACATGTAGCAGGCCTTAATATAGGCAATCACAACTCGGCTACATTATTTTGTGTCACAACTTTTGGCAGTGAGAAAGGCGACAAATTCAAAATTTCTATGAGCAATCAAAATAAGACGCCTTTTTCTACTACCAAAGGTTGTTGGACAGAGTACACACTATAATGAGTATGACTAACTTTCGTTACACAACTGACAGGATGTGATTTTTGTTCTGATTAAGGCCTTAACACTTTCATTGGGGACGAGTGCTACGCGAAAATGGACCTCCCACAGAGAACTCCCCTCGGGAGTTCCCCGCGCTCAAAGTGTTAATTATGTACATTTTTTTTGCAATCGACTCTAATTATTGTAAAGTTGTCGATTTCTAAGAATGAACATTTGACAGTTTAGAATTGAGCCTTATAATTATGATCATAAGTCTTCCGGAAAAATGGTGAGTTATACTCTCATATTAATAAGGGTTAATCTGTAACTGTCAAAAATTCCTTCTTAGATCTCAGGGGCTGTATTCACTGTCCCACAATTCAAACGCCTATATTTTGTGCACTAGCAAAGACACTGACATTTTGTCGACCAGCCGCATATATGTTAAACGGGGTGATTCAGGAAACGTTAGTATCTACGACTAACCCAGACACGTTAAACAAATACCAACATATTTATTATGTAACTGTAAAAATAAACTATTTGGTTTATTTATTTTTTTACTGTTCGAAGAGATAAAACTATAGTTTCTGCAATTAAAGTAAGTATTTTTGGTCTCCAAGATTCATCATTCGATTCATTTAATCATCTACCCTACATTATTCGATTGAAAGTTAACGGAAGTATACATATCTAATTTCAACCGACTTCAAGAAAAAGAGGCTTTCAGTTCGATTGTATGTTTTTTTGTGAGCACTATGACTATGACATACCTACTGATAATATCTATCTTTGTCAAGAAGTCAAATTCGTTACATTTTAGCAAAAAACTAGTTCAACAAATATAGAAAGAAAGAAAGAAGAAAAACAAAGAACCTAATTTATTCACTATTTCACACATACGCAGGACTCAACAATCAGAAAACTAGTTACAATAACACAAAACTTAAAAAATAATATAGGTAGGTACATCAGTCTGGCTAGAGTTTTACTCAATCACAAAAAATGATCAACATAACCGTTTCCATCAATGTGTGCGAAAAGGAAAAGGCTTTGACTCAGCATAATGTTGCAATTCGCAAAAAAGCCGAATTGCAACGATGTTATTCTGTCAAGGCCCAGAGGAGTGACAAGCAGTATTAATAAATAAATAATAATAAGGTAATATAAACAAATAATAAAATAAAACTATTTAACGGTAAAAGGTAAAAGTACTGGGTAACTAGAACTTAAGTGCAAATACTTCGCAAATCGTAATTGGTACCTATGCAAATAATAAAACATCTATATAGAAGCAAATCAAAGTGAAGTGTGGAATTTAAAATTGTATTGTGTGTTTTGAAAGCGCTAGCAAATTTGGAGAGTAAATAAACTAAGACAATGGGTCAAGATTTACTTTGAGCATCTAATAATAATTCACGTAATTTCCGTTTGAAGGTAAACTTGGAGCCGCAAAGCCTGATTGGAGGTGGCAAGTCATTCCAGCATTTGGAAGCCTGGAATCGAAAACTACCTCGAAAAGCAGCACATTTATATGTAAGGGCAATGATAGGCTTCAAATTACCTACTTTCTTTTCAGACCTCTTCTGTTGTCGCCAAATTAACTTTTCCGAAATATACGTCGGTGTGCCTATGTAAGTAGTTTGATAACATCGAAAAGAAGACAGGCCAGGTGGAGGTGCTGCCTTTGCTCCATCCTAAGCAAACCAGCAGTGGTCAGGTAAGGTGAAACCGATGTCCGAGGAGGAATTGTAGGTAAAACAAAAACGGGCACAGGCCCTTGAATTTTTGAACTTTGGACCCTTTGAATTAGTTTGCGAGTTTTGTTAACCTTTTCACCGCCACAGTCGACTATACATAACAACGGAAAATCGTGCCTACGATGCCAATGACGGCACTGGCCGACAGCTACGCCAAAACAGTAGGGACTCACGCGGGACACCTTAAAGTTCAATTTCGTTTAAATAATCGCGTACGCGTGGCGTCTGGAGCTCATCATATTCCTTGAACGTCTGGCGGTGAAAAGGTTCAAGAGATATAGTATATGAAATAAAACTATGAAAACGGATAAACTCGCGTAAATTAACTAATTTTAACTTCATTCCGACGTTTCGAACACTTTACAGGGTTCGTGGTCTGCATCAGTCAGTCATCCGCAGACCACGAACCCTGTAAAGTGTTCGAAACGTCGGAATGAAGTTAAAATTAGTTAATATACGCGAGTTTATCCGTTTTCATAGTTTTATTTCATGAGTAATCCTCGCGGTAACCGAAGAAAATATTAGATATAGTATATCTTTGTATAATAATAATCCAAGGTAATCCAAGGTATATCAGAATTGCTGCTTTACGTTGGCCTCGTGAGTAGACATTAGCGTCCGTTTACTTTCTATGTACTCCACTCGTGAAAAATATCAATATTGGTGCGAGCAACACGCATAGAAAACAACAACAGACGCTAACGTTTACTCACACAACTAACTCATTGCAAGAATACTAGTCATTAGTCATGTTGAAGCAGGAAAATTAAAAAAATAATGGTCTGGGAAATTAAAACATTTGTCACTTTATGACGCTACACTAGAGATTCGGGTTACTCACAATAGACACAACGCATGACGCATTTACTCAAAGGTTAAGTACCTGCTACGAAGCCAGTAGGTACGAGTGGTTGTTGTAGGTTTCGCGTCTTGGTAAGTATCCTTGAATCACATGACATTGACGTCTTAGAAAATGCTTTAAATGATTTTTTTTTTTTCATTTTACTTAAAGACGCACTACAGTCATATATATTGTTCAATAGAGAAAACAAGGTAGAAGTTAGGCATTTTTCATACACACAGTTCTGAATAAAAACAACATTTTTTAATTATTTAATAAATATATTTTAATATTTACACTTATTTATTACCTAAGTACATCACAACTTAAGTAAAAAGAATGTAGAGGCTTGTAAATATATAAAATTTTAAGTATATTAGGCACATAGTTACAGTCAACCTCAAAAATGCGCTATGTACCTAGTATGTTTACACGTTACTCATGCAACATATTTGGTTGTTATGATACGTAAGAAATCTTCACACAAAGTTCTACTAATAGTAGAGTCATGTGCAGATTTGTTGGCTTTTTGCTGCTGTACAATAGTACAATACAATAGTACTTAGATACGATATTGGAAACGCTAAACTTGCAATGATAATGTAGTTATAAAATAATCATATTTACAGCTCTATATTTCAATGTAAAAACTTATAAATTACTCATCAATGGCGCAAATAAAATAAATAGATAACAATATAATTAATTATCTATTTGGCAAAGTAAGGAAAATCTAGAGATAAGGTGTTTATTATCAACCATCGATGTTAGACATCTGGCAAATAACGCTATCGTTTAAATCTAAACGTGACCAGCAATTATACAAATACACAGAAGAGTAAAAATAAAAGTTGATATGCTATGTAGGTAAAACTACTTACTTAGGTATAAGTAGTATTCCCTTTGCTTTATTTACCTTTCTTGTTCAACAATATTTCGACGTCTTGTCGTCTCTCTACTCTTGCAGATAAAATATTTTATGAACTAATATTAAAAATTGGCATACCTACTTTGGAATGCTCATCACACAACCTCAGATCTACCTGACAATCGTGCCTGTCGAGAGAAACAAAAGGCTTTCCCCGATCATCGGAAAAGAATAAATCAAAACAACTATCCTATGAACTTCCTCTGACGTCTCAATTTTCGATGTTGCAGGAGAGGCTAATGAGTCAATCTTGCTGAGCAGATGCCTGCGTCATTGCAGAGTGCATAGTGACATTATCTTGTTGCCAGATAGGTAATGTCAACGCACAGAGAAGCCTAGTACAGTAGTTTGCGCAATGTATAGACTACCGACCTCTTAACTGAAAGAGAATTTGATAACAACCGGTATAGTCCATCACGTGTATAAAATACAGGGGTGATGCACAAACTGCAAGTACGATTTTATGCACATAAGTACCGTTACTCGTACCACGAGGAGTGTCCATATTGTTAGCGTTTAATTCCTGGGAAACCCGCTCATATTTTCATGTTGGTACCAAGGCAAGAGCCTTAGTGAATTTGATATCTCGCGCGTTAAGCACAGTTACTGTTGCAGAAATGCAAAATATTAAGTAGGTACGAGTGGTACGGCTGTCAGCAGCTTTACGAGTCACCTGTCATTTCATAAATTTTGTCGGGGCGTGAGTGACAAAATGTATGAACTGACAGACGACTCGGAAAGTTATGCTACAATAGCAGATCTGGTGTGTAAATGGGCATTTCTCAAATAGTTGTACAGGTGTATCGTGTCACGACCATTTTAAAAGTTATTGGTTTACAGGAAGAGCAATATTTTGATTCTTATTTATAAAGTAGCCGCTTATATAAAAATATGGAAAATGAAGTAAGTATGTAACGTTAACTTTCTCTGTACATGGCTGTAACAACTCACAAAACTATATAAGTACGGCGGCGATTACACCTAATAATTATTATTACCTATTCTTACGTACCTAAGTTGTTGGGACGAAACAATACTGAGAAATGAGACATTCCCTTCTCATTCCTTAGTACAACCGTCCCCTTAGGTAAGAATTCACAGGTGTGATCCCGGCCAAATATATGAATGCCAGCATGCGTAGCCTAGATGCCAATCGCTAACGCTCATTCGTGAACGAAACGCAACTGTCTTTGTCCCACTAATAAGAAAGACTACGCCACTAACTACGATATGCCACTGCGTATCACAGTTTACTCTCTCAGTCACCATTAGTGGGGCAAAGACGGTTGCGTTTCAGTAGCTCTACATAGCGTCATCTCATGGTACGGCTACAGGGGGGCTACGATTTGCTAATCGTCAGTTCCATAGAAAAACTGTCAAAAACTGACAAGCCGAACCTAAACTGATTCGCATTCAAGAGATCATGGTAGCCCTCCAGGTTTGTGGACGGTTAGCGATTGGCAACTTGGCTAAGCATTCTGGTCTATCTAGTGTAAGGTGGGGGTGGGTGGGTGACAACGGTGACAGGGGTGGGCACGTGGTGGTGCACCACGTTGACGGTGGTGCGTGGCGGCTCGGCGCAGCAGTCGCAGCAGAGGCACGGGATGCAGCAGCAGCAGCAAGGCCGGCATGAGATGTTGCAGCCCATTCTGGAAATTATAGGATATTGGTTAGTAGCCGTACCATAACTTTACAAGTATCGATAACGTTAGGTTTTACTCCTTAAATGTACCTAGACTTAATCGATAGGTACCTGATTTTACTTTATGAAAACTATAAACCTACTGATCGTAACAAATATAAGTACTTGAATTTTGGGGAAATTAATACGGTGATGTACAGTCAAGAACTTTAATATTATGTACACGATTTTATGTACTTTATGCCAGTATAATAAGGGAACAATTTACTAATAATTATAGCCATATTTATGTTGTTGGCTATGCCTACAGACTGATATTTAAACTTGGTATGATAACAGTAGAAAGATGATATAAATCCATGTGCGATACAGGTAGTTTTAAATCAGATACCATACCGTACCTAAGTAGGTAGGTAGAGGTAGGTACTTGTCAAAATTAACAAACGACCGGTTTGTATTTTCCCCATTTAGGTATGTATTTAATTTACAGTAGGTAAGTTAAGTAGGTACCTAAGCAAAATATAAGCACATTTAAGTAAATGTTATAATAAATAAATAATAAATATCTTGGGACATCTTACACAAATCAACCTAGTCCCACGGTAAGCTCAATTAAGGCTTGTGTTGTGGGTACCAGGCGACGATATATATAATAGATAGATACGTATAGATACTTAGATACATACACAGCCATGACCAAGGAACAAACATTTGTGATAAATAAATACACAAAGAATGCCCTCGTCGGGATTCGAACCCGGAACCTCCAGCTTCGT
>JALPQI010024372.1:0-10350 GCA_025490895.1 Thaumatotibia leucotreta
ACCAACTCAAATGTCTCTAAACATCAATCTGCTGGCCTTAAGATATTAAATAAAACAAGTTCTGGGTAAACCCTAAATATGTAATATGGAAAATGCTGTAATTTTAAGCAAATTAAGTAGTATTCCGTTTGCTACCCCCACTGAACTTCAAAATTCTAGCATGAAAAATTTTATCAAAAAATATTATTCACTAAACAGTATCTACAATATCTCCCAATCAATTGATCATTCAGGTAAAGAGATTTTTATTGGATATTTTGAAATAATTATCTAGATAGTCCTATTTTTAAGCAATTTGATTTTAGGGCAATGCAGGTAGATATTGTTTTTGTTTTTTTTATTTAAATCTGCAACCTGCACCAGTTTCCATTAATAAAATGCTTCAAAGTCTGTTGCATAGTTTTAGATCTAAGCTTATGCAGGAACAGACAGACAATGGGGAGTGGCTTTCTTTTATACTAAGGAAACTTTGATTGATATTATTTACAAACTTGCTAGTTGTCTTACATTACCTGCAATCAGAGATAGGTACTCTAGTATCTACATACTGTCCTCTAGACCTGGGTATGAACATAACCTTCATTCCAATAGAGGAACTAAATAATTTTTGCACAGACTGGCTTTGCTACATGATTAACTTCCAAATTAGATTACTGTCATGTCCTCCAATAAAAACTTTCATGCTTTGATGAAGCAAATTAATGTTTTGATTGAGGGCCTATGCTAGCTGGAGCAGATTACCCAGAATGGATGTCACTTCTGCATCAGTTAGCTTAGGCCCTAATGGGCTATGATTATTTAGCAAATTTTGGTTATTAAATCCATGTACACTTAGAGATTATGGTTTTATGCAATTAGGTTATGCAAAGTAAATTGGATTGGAGTAAAATAGTCAAATTTGCCGGATTATTTAATTGCACATTATTGTACATAGCATAGCCAATGAAACATAATTATGAGATAAATAAATATCTGTTTCCAAAAGGTGGTAGATAAAAAATACTTAATTTATTGAAAAGTAAATTTTGTGCTCAAGCTCTAAGCAAGATTCAAAGATGGAACAAGACCACCTTCTCTGAACAAAAGGATAGTATGTACTAGGGCTCTCGGTCGTGTCCGGGTTTCGTGTACCCGTTTCCGTGTACCCGTTTCTTTGCTACCGGGAAACGGGTTTCTTACCCGTTGGAAACGTTTAATTAGGAACCGTGTAATTAAGACACGGATACCCGAGTACCTGTGTCTGATCCGCCCTCAATGTGTAGTGGCAGTGGCAATCTAAAATATAGGTACGATTTTATATTTGAACAAAGTATTGAACCGCATTTAACCTGCAACAAAGAAAATTTCTAGCATGCGTAATTCGTAAAAAACTGCGAATTTTTCGGTAGGTATTGTTTTGTTTCAGACTTTTTACTAATAAAAACATAGGTTTTTCGAATATTCAATTGTAATGGATCCGCAAGACTCAAGCTTGGAAAAGTTTCTAAGTAGATCCGCGGACCCGCGCTTGGAAACGTTTCTAAGTTGGAAACGTTTCTTGGCGTTTCGTGTCGTTCGGGTTCTTAGTACCGCCGGTGCTAAGGATTCGTGTACACGTGTCTGCGGGTAACACGGATACCGGGAGCCCTAGTATGTACATACAATAGATATTTACATACCTACATATGGCCCTGTTGGACTTGAATGCATGTTTGAGTTAAACTTTAATACGTAACTGCAAGGCTAGACTAGTTTAATACTTTAGTGAGGCCTTAAAACTACTTACTTGACTTATGACTATGACCTATTTGGGAAATTTAGTTAATTTTTACTATTTAATTCGTTTTATGCCTTGGTCAATTTACTCTGGTGTAAATAGGTATTTGCTCACTTTAATATATAAATAAGAGTTCTCTTATAGTTCTCATTTAAACGATTATTTGTTAAATTGTCTTTCCTGATTGTTTGAAGGTTAGGTTAAGGTTTATGAATTGAATTTATTAAATATTGTTGTTAGTTTCCACAATCACTGCTTGATTGTTAGCATCACATTAGTTATGAGTTAGTAGAGAAACAAGGGGCAAAAATAGAGAAATAATTATACAATGTAAAATTTCAACTTGGTGTCTGAAAAAAGGTCGACATTCAGGCGCATCTTATCTATTATAGAAAATAGTGTATTGCTAATTACTAAAGTCTCCTCGCTAGTTTAGTTAGATCGTATTTGTGGTGTAACTTATGTCTTTCAATTGGTTTACGCCTACGCGATTGTCGCGTTCCGTATCCGCAATTGTACAGTAGGGTTATCGTGCCTTTTCTTGCGTCCTTCTATTTAATTAAGGCATAACCGAAATTTACGATCTGTAATGTATTGCCATATGCCTGGCGGAAATAATGCTTATTGAACATTATTTAAATAATATTGTGCCAATACTTCTAACCTGGTTGTATTTCCAGTGCTAATGAGTAATGGCAAATATTAATTAATTAAATAGGTACGCGACTAAGTTAATCATTCCTTGTTCTTCATAGTCTCTGTTACATCATCATTGGTATGCCCAAAGACACTTTTGACTAAAAATGTGGTCTGCTACTTTACTCTTTTATTACCATGGAATAAAGTAGAAACTTATATGTAGTTTGCGCAATATTTAATATCGTCTACACTACACCTACAAATTGTTGCTGATTGTACCAACTGAAAGTGCTGTAAGTTTCATAATTGTAAAAAAGTACACAATGCCTTACACTAGTACTGATTTTATAGCAACTATCTCTGTCATTCTTTGATGATTGCAGTAATCCTGCAGAAATTTTCTTTCTTTAGCCTTTATTTCGACAGAAATAATGGATGGTCATGTGTTTGTTTCTCCTTGGCACTCACTTAAGACTTGAGAAGTTGGCCAAATATACCCCGTGTCCAATAACAATAAATCGGAATACAGTACAAATATCGAATAAAACAAATTAACAAATAGTAAGAACAGTTATTATTGTATTTTATGAATGGCACACTTATATACTATATTCTCAACCAATGTTTTAGAATAGCTCCAGTTTCAAATTTTTAAATGGTCTGCTTTGTGTATCGAGAAAAATCTAACGTTATTAATGCAAAGTCTTGCAATGGCAAAGTCATGTTACGGCTAAGGAAGACAGTTTAATTCACTTACATACTGCATCCCACACCATGGCCGATGGTGAGCTCTGGAACCTAGTACCATTTTTCTAATAGCCCGGAATGTGTTCTATCCTCGGACCCACAAACGCCAATTTTGAACGCGATGAGTTTGTTCTGTCCCATACAGATTCTCGCTGAAATAGAAACTATCTCGTCACCTGCGTGCTGAGCAAGTATTTTGTTGCAACTTTACACTTTTCTTTTCTTAGACACTTTGGGAATGACATGTCCTTCGTGGTTGTATTTTATTAAGATGAATATAAGGTAAGGTGGGGTAAATTGAAACGGTTTTCAGAATGGGGAAAGACAAAGTCTTCCTTCTGGCACAGCGTCTGCTGGTAGCATTTTGTCTTACCCCATTAAAAAAACCGTTTCATCTTACCCCATCTTACTTTCCTCTTTACTATAAATTATAATTTGATAACCTGTGAGCTTTAGAACTGCGGTAAAATACCTATCATCATCATCATCATCATCATATCAGCCGAAAGACGTCCACTGCTGAACATAGGCCTGAAAATACCTATAATATATGTGTATTCGAACTTATTGGAAACGGTGTCAATGCCGCTTTTTTAGTCGTTACTGCCTACGTTCTCTAAATGAAATCATAGTTCTATATTTTTTGATTTAGCAAATTAACCATAATACCCATTTTTAGATATGTATCTGAAGCGATATTGAGGTTCAAAGGACTAGGTTATAGTTATAATTTGACGTTATAAATAATCAGTCTTCACACCATTTATACCAAGGTAATCGACATCAAGGTGGTGTATGTACATATATTTTTTTTCATAAATGTTTGTATTTATATTGATTAATATCTTCGTAATCACATTTTTTTAATGTTATTTATTGAGGAAACAAATTCCCTTGTAAACATATTTTAATGAATTAGAGAACGTTACACGGATACTTATAACACTTCAGGTTGCAATAGATTAGTAATATTATACCCCCTTATTCATAAACGTCTGCTAACAAATGTGTCCATAAGAGCAAAAGGGACAAACAATTATTAGCGGCTTGTTAAGTTAGCAGACGTTTATGAAGAAGGGGGATAGATAGACTCGTACATGGTAGAAACTATTAATAATGATATTTCAGATGTCTAAGTAATGTGTATGTCTCGTATTATAAAGTAAATATTTGTGACATGTTGTTTAATAAGCGGGATCTAATGTTGGTACTGAGATTAAAAGGCAAAGCTCTCATGAAAGTTTGCTGCCGAGTGAAACCCTACATTTTTCACCACAGGCACGTGAAGAAAATATCGAGCTGTAAAATATACCATTCTAATAATACGTACAAGTTAATGTGAAGTAAAAACTCAAAATTAAGTTATGTACTTATCTCACTATAACTATAGAGAAAATCCAACAATACACGGATATCTAAAATAAAATCAACGTCACTATCAAAGAATAATCAACAATCCTAAGTGGTGTGACAAACAACGCATTTTTTACATAATAGGTTATATTTTATAGGAACATAATTATTTTGTCATACTGACAGGAAAAATATTAAAGGTACAAAACCACGTGTGCCTAACTGCATAGGTGCCAAGCGCTGGCGCTAGTTTTGCTTTTACCGCCTACTGATATCGTTACATGTTTAGATTTATAAAGTGTAATGAAAGACAAAGGTTTCACTTTAAATGTTTCAAATTATTTGATCGATAAATGCACATTTAGATTTCACAGAATTCACTTAATTATTATGGGGTAGCTATAGGGCAATTGTTCAGTAAGTTAAACGCAAATTATTCTCTTGTATCTGTAAGGAAGGAAAATATTAAACATAAATATTTGGCCAAATACAGTAAAGGTAACCCTTAGCATCAGCAGTAATTCTTCTCTAATCAAGTAAAATCTTCATCACCAAAAGATTTTAATTTTATTTTAATGTATCTATGACTAGTGACTTATCTGTGCCTCATTATGTTTTATCTTATCCGTTTAGCTTTACGCATCGGTGATCCATATTCCTTTTATCATATATGTATCCAAGCATGTCTGATATCTCTGCCATGCCTTCAAAACGTATTCATCAGAGTTTATTTCATTCTTACTTGCCAATAGTCCCTGAGACTGTACCACTTTTAATATGAGTGAACTTTGAGTTGGTGTTGTAAAATGATTACGGTATAATAAGCATTTTTATCATTCTTCCTTTTCATTGATGCTGATGTATGGCTCATAACCTATATTCCCGAAATTTCGTCTTTGTCAGCCTGAGAGAAATAGTGTTGCTTATCTTCTTATTACCACCTGCCGTGGTAGCAGGAAAGATAATGCATTTAGGATGTACTCGTAGGCCAACGATCCGTCATGATATCATGAATAGGGTTTAGGAAACCATTGTTAGTTTATTTTGTAAGCATGTGATAGGTTTATTATTTCTAATTGTGCCTAATATTTAAACCCTCATTAATCAATAAATAAAAACAGTCTTAGCCAAAAATTTTAAGCACCGCACAGTGATTTCTATAGAAAAAGTCAGCTAATTAGGGCTACGTACTTGTTATTCTTTTGCTATATCATTGTATTCATCACATCATTAATTAGAATTCCTGTAGAAGACAGGGATAAAGATGTGCAATTTTACTGATATTTGGACCAGCCCAGACAATCCCAACATCCCCAAACTTATGAAGTTTATGTAAAGCAGGATCAACAACATGCTTCTGATTGTATTGCCAACAACTTTACTCTGCATTATTATTTATATCTGCATGCATTATTATTAAAAAGTGTTTAAAAAAATGGTCGTGAAAATCAAATCAATTTAAGTAGTGTTTGTTGAATTCTTCCATCTTTTTTATTAAACTCACTGGGGTGCTCAAATCTTAGTTATGTTACTGCTACAAGACGCAAAAATTTAATGTAATGAGTATTGTTTTTTCCTACTATTATCGACAATTCAAATTGCCAAAACACATTTTAAAGTATCTTGTCAGCCCTATCTATATGTATAGAAGAAGTTACTAGGTTTATATATTTCGATTTAGATAAACTTGAAGGGTGCATTTGAGTTGATACGAGTAACCAATATAATTATTAGTCTATGATTGTTTGTCGTAGTTATTCTTGATAATTTATAAATCAGAATTTGCATTCTCTCTTGTCAGTCAGACTATAACAACCTGGGTCGCGTTTTATAAAGTTACATTTTACAATTCCGCTGTTTGCCTCTCTAACGCACGCACGTATTGGCTAGAAAGAGAGGCAAACAGCAAAATTGTAAATTGTAACTTAATAAAACGCGACCCTGCACGCATACCCAAGTGGTATATCGTATAAAATGTGTGAAAGTGCCAACTAAGTGTGGGAAATCAAACTAAATTGAATACGCTTGACTAATAATCTAAACGAAAATTTCTAGTACTATTCTAGTTAACTTTAATTGCATTTCCTTTAGCAAAATACTTCTTGTACGTTATACAGTTTAGACGACTTGGTAGTATGGAAGAGAGATTATATAATTCATGGGAGCGACCTATCGATTTCTTCGGTCAACTATTTTACTGAACTATACGTACCCACGGATCAGTGTGCCTGCCATGAGTTGCCGCGACGTTATTAACGCGCATTTACTTTTTATCGATCCCGTTATTTAGAAAGTAAATGCGCGTTAATAACGCGCGGCTGCTCATGGTATGGCTACAGTGTACTTAACCCTTAAATGCATGACCTTGACAAAGATTTATTCAAATTTGAATTTTGACATGTTGTCAATAGGGTTGAAAGTACATGATGCATATATACATCACTATGCATTTAAGGGTTAACACGAGTTGGCAAGTAACGATTATATTAGCATTTACTCGTTACGTTAAATAGTCCATTACGCTCGCTCCAATATTATTGTGAGCGTGCAAGATAGACTGATTTACGTAGGGTAGAATACGTACACTTTTTTTTAAACTATTGTATGCCTGGGGTTCCTTCGTACACAATATTTTTTACTACAGTGTTATTAGTTCTGTTATCAACTGTAATTATTCATTTACATTGTTTTATGTACGTTGACTTCATTTGTAAATAATAATATTTCGCTAAACGAAAATTATGGGGTACATTCGTACAGTAAGGATTCTCATACGAAGGTAGGTACCCCAAACAAAAAATAACAATTTTTAAAGAATTTTGCGCCGTATTTCCACTTTTCGGTGGTAACGCATATAATAGTGGCCATTACGCATAAAAATATGAATAATATGTTCGCATTTCGGATAGCGGAGATATCACTAGGAATGCTCCCATTGTACGAAGCCTAGCCACTTTCCCTTATGGAGTAATCTCTAACGAAAACTTTACTTGCCAACTCGTGGTACTGCTACTGTAGGTTATGGGAAAACTGAACTTATTATTCAAAGATTGTGAAATATTAAACACTAAAATACTTTGATACTGTGTTCTGAAATTAATTAAATTATCTTATAAATCAGTGATCGGCTGTTGGGACAGAAACTGTGACACAAAATGTGTAGAAATGAAACGGCACCTAAAGCCTCAAAAAATAAAACAGTACGATCATGATTCCGTTTGACTAATTTACCGTTTTTAATAATATAGTTATTTATAATTATTATTTTTGTATGGTATTCGTATTTTTCTTTGTCGTAAGTATTTCTATAAGTTTTGTTTACGTTTCAGTGCCATAGTTTCGATCACTGCTTATTATAACTGCACCAGAAATTCATATAAACTAGATTTACTTACTGTTCCGTAGTTTTTGTCTACATTGTTACAAAATACAAAGTGAATATTGAAATTCAGCTGTAGGTAAAATTATAATTATTTCCTTGATGTAAAACCTAGTTATTTTTTGCGGATCTTGCCTAGATCTACATTAGCGTGTACTACCCAAGTTGTGGAATGACGTATATCAATCTGAATATTTAGCCTTAAACTTTAAATATCATGTTTTTCTGCGAAGACGTTTTGTTCGCGTGAATTTCTTTGTTTTCATAATATTAATCTTTTAAATAGCTGGCTATCAACGCTAGGAGGGAATATTCACTTCGTTATTATTAGCATAACAGTGTGTAAATTGTTATTGACCAAAATAAACTTATGATGTAATTAGTAGAGATGTCAACTTGGTTGACTATAGCTAGGAGAAGGCACTGTGATAGTGTCAATTTAGTTTTGGGTATTGATTAGCTAGTCTGGATCTAGCACGGGATTGAAACTTCAGAATAATAGCGCATCTTAATTTATTATGTATTCACGTATGGTTAAGACTAATTCTAGTTTAATAAGATGTTAGATTTATTATTCAGAGCGGAACGAAATTGTTGATCACTGATATATTATGTATTATACTTATAAGGGAAGGAATAACGAGCTATATCGATATTTTATTCACAATTGCTTAAAGGTAAATATCCACATTCACGATTCTATGAAACTAATACACTGACTTAAAAACTCTCTTTAAATATTAATCGTCCAATTGTATTATTTTTGTGTGAAGTGTAATGTTTATACCCCGAGACGGCGCGCTCGTAGACCCGTAGCGCTACCATGAGATGCCGATACGTTATTAACAAGCGTTTACTTTCTCTCCATCCCGCTCGTACTCGCATATTGGCGCGAGCGAGCCGAATAGAAAGTCAACTCGCGTAAATAACGCCGTGCATTGTCATGGTACGGCTACAGAGCTAGAACTGCGAACTTCTTACGTCGTTTGTTCGTCTATTCGTCTCTGACTTAAATGTGCAAGATTGATAGTACAGTCGACGTCAAAGATATCGTTACAGTTTAAATGCCAAAAATATATTTACAAGACTTTATTGCCTTAACATTAAGGTCGTGTAAATATATTTTTGGCACCTAAACCGTAATGATATCTTTGACGTCGACTGTACATAGACGAAAGAACGATCTATGATAAGGTTCGCGGCGGCGGATGGTGATCGCAAGGTCAGCCTCTGGCCAGCCGAGCCGCAAATCGGTGGGGCTCTTACTGTATCTAGCTTATTAGATGGTAATCCAAAATAATTAGGTACCTAAACAATTGTTCAGAATTATGACTGAGAATATTCGACGTAGCTGCGTTGAGCTGGCGTTAGAAGCGTGCGGTGCTCCTGCGCCTGCTGTTAATATTTAAAGTATTTAACATTGTACTAGTCAACGACTATTATTAAATAGTAGGTACCTAATAAGATTTCTTATATGTAATTAACGTACTTGGATTCAATAAATTACTGCATTATAAATAATTTCTCTCATTTAAACTCTAATTATCCCTCTTTTTAATCAGTCCCATTCAGTAATCTTATCTTCATAATGCTATCGTAACCGTTCATATTTTTCTTATTTTCAGGAAGCAGTATTCCAAAGTACACGTGAAGTACCTATTCTCGGCTAGTCTAACGTATATTTAAGAGTAACGAAGAAATAAATTAACCATCATTGCGCACTGTTGCTGATAAAATTCGAGCATTTTATTATTAACTGTAAGTTATATTTTTAATTTTGTATAATTATTTTTCAACAATATTACTCTGATATTATTTTTCTGCCTGTGGCTAATCTACTTGTGACGAATGTGACGATGTTTATTTATTATATACATATATCCGTTTTAAACAGTATTTCCGTTCCTTTTTGCTGTATGTTGTGTATTTTGAATGTAGCACCTTAACACCTACTTAGAGAGTAGAGTGAGCCTAGAGGCAAGGAAAATAATCGTGCTGTGAAAAGAATTATCTTACTAGGCGTCTCCAGGTGTTTCAATCCATGTAAATAAACGAGAAAAAGTTACCCGAGGCATTATCTAGTCAGTGTTTTTATTTTCCCAGTACGAATTTTCTTTGAATTTTACGGTGTAGTATGATTAGATAGAAGCAATCCTAAATGGTCCCTTATCTCTCAAGAAGAGCAATCTAGATACATGTCGTTACAATAGACTTAATAGGTAAAATATTGTAAAAGTACCCAAGTATTTTATACACAGTGAAATTTTAATGGTTGTTCTCCGTTTAAGACGACACTGAATAAGCACTGAAACTGGCTTAAACGGACCTGTATGCATGATTGGTATGTCAGTATGTTGCCGCGAGATTGATTTTCCATCTTTTACTGACTATATGAATAAAAGAGGGATGGATAGTCTTATCTCGCGGCGACATATTGTCGCACTAATCCTGTGCTAAGCCTACTGTACTTATATTC
>JALPQI010024373.1:0-10477 GCA_025490895.1 Thaumatotibia leucotreta
ATAGCATAAATATATGGCCGAAGTTGTCACAAAGTTCTCGAGTTTAGCCTCCTAAGTTACGATGTACTTACACAAGTACAAATTACCTACTGTTGAAGTAAAATTTTGCGCACTTGTAATAGAGTTAATTTAGATTTGTACGTTTCGAATTCGTAACAAACGAAGTTAGTCACTATTCTTTTGACAATTACGTCAAAATTCCCAAACACTTTCTAATATGTCAGGATTTAGGAGGTTAAAATTAAAACACGGTTTGACAAACGCAGCGTAGGACGTTCACCCACAAGATTTAGGTACAGACAACCTTATGAAGATCACCGGGAGACGGATACGGGTCGTTTCTAATCAGTGTATGTGGAGGTCCAAGGGAGAGGCCTATGTTGGTTCACCAAAGTTTTGAATGCCAAAGATGTTGCGCCAACATAATTATGCCACGGCTCAAACGTAAGCATTTCTAAGCTCGTATTAGACGTCTATGTTTTTAACTGTAAATATCGTCGCAGAAATTACCATGGCAGCTATTTATTAATAAAATATTCATTGAAATTATTGGTACTTTTATTGCCCTTTAAAATCTATTTAAAAAAAGATTATGTCATTGAGATATTATTGATACTATATTTAATAGGCATGAAACGCTAAGAAATATAATACGTATGTATTGCAAATTTTTGACACTTTCTAGTTTTAAAAATATGTTCGATAGTTTTTAAAGATTCGGAGTCTTACGACTAAATTATACTTTTCCATACAAAGGGGAACCCGACAACTTCTTTTTTTCTTCGTAAAGTGGTCCCTATTGCTTAGTTATGTTCAATAGTGTAAAAACTTGTCTCGCTTCACGCTTAGCCGATTCAGGTTTCGATAATCAAAAAATCCACTCGACATTTTTAAATACTTCAAATAGGTACTTCAATATTATGACTTATGACAGATTTACCGCTAACGTGATTTCCCCACTGCAAATATTTTGTTAGAAGCAATAACATCGTTAACCATCACACTCACCGTCAGACATAGCAAGACGACTAGGATGCTCATTAATACCCACTCGTATCTTAGCAGACCCCTATTGTCATGGCACTAGAGTGCACGTTTAGACAATTTTGAGCACTGTGGCCGGTCTGATATTTCTGATAGCGACTGTACTAGTACTAGTCATAGTTCTTAGAATGAAACCATAAAGCTTATACCTACATGTAATTCTACATTGGTATAAAGCGTTGTCTGCATTGGTAGAGGAAACAAAAAAATATCGTACAACATCGGAAAGGGTAAAAGATAAAAATAACAAAAAAAATACACAATATATAAATATGGTGTGGAGGAGTGAGGGGGTGGGTGCAATATTTAGAAGAGATCTCCTGCTCCGTCTTCACATTCCAATGCCTTGATATGTCTTCTGGTCCCTCTCAATCTTAAAGGACATTGCTCCAATCACTGATATTTGAAGTTTTACTTTTAACCAGAAGATAATTTTAGATGGTTTATCCTACAGATGATATACTATAGATCAAGCAAACGTATCTACTTAGCGTGTCAAATGAACTCAGTGAAATCCACTGAGTTGTCCGTCTTTAACCGCAGCTTGCAGCTTTTGGGCGTCAAATTTTGTAAGTTGAAGTGAACAAAAACATTAATAATGCCTCCTTAATTAATATTAATTGCAACAACACAAAAAAATATGAATACTCAAGGGCCTGAGACATATTTAAAATCATAGGAAAGTAACAACTTCAGTACAAAATCTGACACGCTCGACCGCCATACAAATGAATGAACTTGTTTCTTCTATACAAATCTAATTCTGTGGTTTATCCCATTTGATAGATAATTTGGATGCTTTTTTTTTCTGAAAGCTGGTATATTCAGCTCCATCACATTGACTCCGTCGACACCCGCAGGAGGAGTGATGATAAATTCAACATTCGATATGTTGAATTTATCATCACCTCAACTCCTCTCAAAAATTCTAATCTGAACAACTCTTTACAACTATAATCCACTTATCGAACAGTTCACGACCGGCTTATTTATAAACATGCACTCCGTCAACCACTCGTGTCCCGGTCGTCGAACAAAATACACGTAAATATTTACCAACAGCATTTCTCAAAAACTTTGTATGTTTGGATCACGTCTTTGAAATCGTTAAAAATTGTTAGGCTGATCGAGTCAATAATGCTGAGCAAAATCCACCACATTTCTCAAAATGTCCCAAAATCGTTGTATGACAATTTTATTATTTTTTGTTCAAAAAAATCTATAGGAATCTGTTAACAAAAAAGGATGTATAATTATGGAAGTTATATATATTTTAGAGCCATTTTGACTCTACCAGCCGTTAAAATTTTATCAATTTCGAAGAGGTCATCCAAATGTACAAATTTTTAAGAATTTCTCAACAACATTAAAGTTCAATCAATCTTACTTCAAGAATATCTTCATCATTTCCAAAGTAAACTTCTTGGCTTGAAGAGTGATATTCGATCCTTAGATCCCTGAGGTCATCCAAGCCCCCAATTAGAGATGGAACGCCTACTGTTCTTGGCATTTGTGGCATTATATCAAGGATATGTCGTCCAGACAGGCAAAGAGTTACCAAGACCTGATCTCCGGAGACTAACAGCGATGGATCCGCCATCTTTGCTGGCTGAGTGGGACCCGGTGGAACATGGCGATCCAAATGAGCCTGTTCTTGGATATAAGGTATGTTTTGCGTAAATAAATATAATCTCATAGCTAATTTGAAGCTTGATATACGGTAAATTAGACTTCTATTTTTCTTTGGTCGAGTACTTCGGTAGAAATTCAAAGTCAAAGTCAAATGATTCTTTATTCAAATTGGAAAAGCAACAAACTCTTTTGAATTTATTTTGTTCACTTTAGTCCAGTCTTACAAGTGAATTACGCAATGTTTTTGTTATGTTTTAGATAAGGGTATATAAATATAAGAAGACTATTTTAGTTTTACTGTGATGAGGTCATAGGTTAATGTATCTACTTGCTTTGTTATTTTTATTGCTTGAATATTATGTATGTGATGTGTAAGTTATCTACGAGTACAAAGGAAATTTATTCAATAATGAAATGCGTAATAAAGTTACTACTATATAACTGTTTAGGTAAAATTGAAGTCTGAAGTCTAAAATATAACGAATATCTACTTACTTACCTTAATGTGCTAAAACGTAAGTCTAACGTAACGCAAGTCTGGGTATACAAATATATTATCAACATACCTAAATGGGGTCTTCTAGAAATGTTTCTTGTCGTTTACAAAAGCTTACACATTTTAGTGATAATCGTGAAAGTATAATTCATTAAGTAGGTATACAAACAGATTTAACTTTATCTTTTCCATTTAATTTATTCGATTGTCTTGATATTTTAGCTCATGGTTTGGGAACTGCAGCCAGTGAAAACATACAAATATGAGATCATCAACGGAGTGAAGACATTAGTCGAAGAAGAGATAGCACCTAATGTAAGTATTGTTGTAATTATGTGACAAAAACAAATGCAAATAATCATCAGAATCATTTCTTAATTGATAAGGAAATGGGGAATTTTTTTGTCTTCTCGCTTTTTTCGGATTTGGAACTATAACATCCACGCAGAACCACAAGTTCTTTTGATCCTGATAGGAGAAAAGTTTTGTCCTAAGAATGTCTTCCATTTTTCTAGGCATTTTACATGGTATGGCGGTAATGGAATGGAATGTCCGAAAAACATAATTATGTAAATTTTGAGCCAAAAATGTTGTCCTATTCGGATCGGAAGAGCCACGATTATGAGTAGGTAGTAATTATATCAAAAATACCTATGTTCTTAAATAAAAAGTAGATCATAAACATCTTTAAAAAAACCGGCCAAGTGCGAGTCGGACTCGCGCACGAAGGGTTCCGTACCATTATCAACTTATCATTAAAAAAATACAGTTAAATCAACCCACCTCAAAAACTATAAGAGATAATTTGATCAAACTATAAATGTTGATAGAGTTTATTAATGTGCATAACACATATTTTTTTTTTAATTTTATATCGCGTAGTTTAAAAAATAGAGGGGGGGGGGATATATTTTTCAAACTTTGAGAGCTGATATCTCTAAAACGATTTGCTTAAATAAAAATGAGATGTATAAACCTTCATATCATTTTCAAAGACCTTTCTATTAATACCCCGCACGCTTATATACAAAAAAATTTTTTTTTTCTATCCCTCAGTTACATGTATGGAGGGCCGACACCCCAATGGTTTTTTTTACAATATAGTATCATAATCCTGTAGCGGTTCATACAACACATATCCTTACCAAATTTCATTACTGTAACATTTATAGTTTCTGAGTAAATCGGCTGTGACAGACGGACAAACGGACAGACGCACATGACGAATCTATAAGGGTTTCGTTTTTGCCATTTTGGCTACGGAACCCTAAAAAATGGCCCAAATGTTATATGAATCATTTCCTTTTGAGACACAATTCTTCAAATATTGCAGATATTTATACAAAGAAGAAATAGTATTTTATGCAATAGTGGTATTACAAGGGTCAAAAAGTGCGAGCGGCGTGAGTTGCGATACGAGCCCAGAGGGCGAGTATCGCAATTTAAGACGTCGCAAGCATTTTTTGAACTAGTAATACAACGTTGCATACTATACTTTTTCTACGACTAAGAGGCATAGCATACACAGAACTCATAAAATATCCTAACTATATTACAGAGCGCCACACACGTATTCCAGTTGTCACCAATAAGCACATAGTTTGTATAACTAATATAACATTGATAGCTCATCGCTACCTGCATTCCCAAGAACAGCAGACAGAAATTAATTTAGAAATTAATGATGAAAAACTCATGTTTTAGATAGATTTTAGGCACTGCACAAACTTTAATGCAAATCGACTCAAATCAAACCGAGCGCTATACTGCCTATACTGAACTGGGGGCCGTCCACGAACTTCGAAATTCGCAAAAGTCGAGCATCCGTCTCTGTTACTCTAATAATAATTTTGTTCAAGTGACAGAGACAAATGATCGAAACTTAATGTCGGAGTTCGCGGCAGTACTTTCAACTGCTAGCGGAAAGCGGGAAGGTTTTTTTTTAATGCAGCTGTCATTGTCTATGGATAACTTTGCTTTTAAAATCGTGCTTACTTGCCTGTGATAAAAATACTTTTTCATAATAGGAAATTAGTTATTGGTACAAAAATATAATATATCAAATTAAAATAATTGCGACTTCCTCGCACAACGCATCAGTATTGCGATACAGCGAGGAAATGCCGCCAGCATCCTTGCTACAATCAATGCCACAAGGGCCAATCTTAGATATAGGTTAGGTTAAGTAGATTAGTTAGATTTAATCTATGTACATAAATTGTAGTTTTGAAAAAAAAATATAAGTGTTATTGAAAAAACTAATTTTTATTCTATTTTCTAACCCCCTTATTCATAAACGTTTGTTAACTTAACAAGCCGCTAATAATTGTTTGTCCCTTTTGGTCTTATGGACACATTGTTAAGACCGAAAGGGACAAACAATTATTAGCGGCTTGTTAAGTTAACAAACGCTTATGAATAAGGGGGTAAATATTTAGTTAATAATTGTAATTATTGTAATAAATAATCGCGTACTGTTGGTAGCAGTGTAAAAACTCGAAGATAGGAACAAATCCAATATGTCGTCCATCATGAGTGTGATGTGGCAGTCTGTGGTAGACCGCAGTACGTTTTTGAATCTGTTCGGAAAGTGACGACGTCTGGCAGCGAGAGACGCCCATATATCTCGCGTGCCTTCTCTTTCCGGACAACGCTGCGACATTACGTTACCTGCTGAGAGTGCGTTTTTGAGAAATAGACTATAGACTTTTGACAGATGTAATTATGTATATCTTTACAATAGTGTGCGTAGCTATGTAACTAGCAAAAAAAAGGTCAGGAGCAGAAAAATATATTTATTATATCGTCGCTTGGTATCTTCACAAGCCTTAATTGAACTGACCGTTTGACTAGGTAAATTTGTGTAAGAGGTGTTGTGTAAGATAACTATTAATACTATTAAACTTTTTTCAGATTGGTGGCGCTGCAACACCCCCAGAAGAGGAGGCAAAAGAGATTGTAATCGATGGAGCTCTTTCGTCTTCAGCCAAAGTCCTCAACATTAAACTGAACGTGATTTATGAGGTAATGTTAAGATGCCCGTATTTTCTAGGCAATAAAGGTCTTAAAATATGATCGGACCGGGTGAGTACGTATGTATTTTAGTCGATGATAGCTCGACATGTTTCGACTCATTACGAGGGTCTTCGTCCGGAGCACCCTTGGTCGAAGCCCGACGTGTACTCGGCTGAGTCATTATCGACAGCTATCATCGATTGAAACATATGAGCGGTTACTCACTGTTCGATAATATTTTAATTTGATTGAGTCTCACGTTAGTTACAATTCTAAATTACAGGTCTTTGTCAAGGTAATGAAAGTAGAAAAGTTTCAGACCTCTAGATGTATCGGAAATAATTTCTGCCCTAGAATTAAGGGTGCCTTTTACTTTTAACGAGTTATCTGGATGCGACGATGGGATTGATGAGCAAATCCTTCCACATTAATCACAATTGTGGTGAAAAGACACTATAAATGTTAGTATATCAATGTCAGTCCATGGATTGGACAAACGCCCTTCATTTTGAAAATATATCCCTGTTCCGTACTTCTATTATATTCTAGACTTCCTTATATTATGATGTTAATTTATTTTATTTCATAAGATATTTTTAAAACACAAACACAAAGCACCGTCGAGTCCCGTGTCTTCGCCTAGGATACCTATTTTTAGAGCAGATTGTCACGTAACAAAATACATGTTTTTCAAAATTGCTATTTAGTAATTAATTAATTAATGCGGAATCTTCAACTTTTTACACTAGGCGAAGATAAGTATCCTAGGCAAAGACACGAGACTCGACGGTATCTGTTTAGAAGATCCCAACTATTTCTTAGATATTTGAACATTATCATGGGGAATCTTCCAAACAATAAGAGACATAGAGAAAGAAACCGCAAAGCACCTCAACTTGTATAGGGTATCCATACTCCATCGGCAGTTTTTGTGCAAAAACTCACAAATTATTTTTCACATAAATGTCTCATTACAGGTACGCGTACGTGCGTTCTCGGCACGTCGTGACGGTCCTCTCTCGGCGCACATACGCGTCCAACTGATTGACGACAAGAGCGACGAAAATGAAACTGGCAATGAGGTGTATCACTTTATTTAGGACTTAAAAACATTTAATATAACGTATTTATAGGTATTACTGGTACTTTTATTGCCCTTATAAGTTTATTAGGCGTTTTTGTTCAGTTTTTGGGCTGAATTTTCAATAGACCTAGATTTAATATTTGAAGAATCCATGGAAAGAACATGTTTAGTCCTTCTAAAAGTTAGGGCATGCACCATAATCTATTTTATAAGTAAGGTTGATTTTCCTTCTGAAATTTGAATTGACTAGACATGTTATTTCCGTGGACATTTGGTCAAAATCGCTATTTTTTTGTCTAGTTATGAGAGAGAACATAACTAATTTATCTGTCACATACTATTAAACTTAGTTTGAAAATCACCAAATTATAAATATAAAAACCGACTTCAACCAATTTCTCCAAGATCCCATCATCAGACCCCAACTTGGTGCCAACGTGACCATCTCGGGATTATACCCGTTCAATTTTTAAACTTAAAAACGGTTCACGATTCTCGGAGATACCGATTACCGAAACTTAAACAGAAACACAGATAAACAGTAGATGCAAGTAGGTGACAACAGGCGGACTTATCGCTGAAGAGCGATCTCTTCCAGACAACCTTACATTTAATTTTAGGTAGGTATCAAAAAAAAATTGGAACATGTCTAGAACGTATTAGCAAAACTGTCTTTACCTACTCGTAATACCTAATTATAACATGTGTTACACGCCACATGTGAATCCAAAAACAACAGCATTAACAAAAACTATGAAAAGCTGACCGTAGCTTATAGCTACCAACTTATTTGTGCGCTTGGCTAGCCGATAATAAACCTACAGTCCTTCTAATAAGACATTGCAGATGGTATGGTTGAAAAAGATTATATGGACGAGGATATTACGTGACATATGTCACCTGCTGTCATGTGTCCAAACTACGTTGATGACATAATTCATTATCAATTTTATTAGGTAGATGGGTATGTACCTACTTCATCATAGACTATAAACAGTGCTATATATTGGTCGAGCAAATGACAACTTTTAATTAACTTTAATCTTTTACTTTTAGTTATTAGTTGTTATTCAAGCAACACGAAAACGCAATAAAAATAAATAAAACCTCTACATTACTTCACTGCACCAAACGCGATTTAAATATGTAAAATAGAAACATCTTCCAAAAAACAAGCGCCTGCAAAAAGATTAACAGCAATAATTCTTTCCGAGGATATTCTGCATGCATAATAATGTAGGATTTAAATATCGCTTGTTCCTGAAGGTCGCCCAGGGAAGGCCAGGGAAGCTAAGGGAAAAAGGGACGTGCATCGCTCACCTCAGCGAAATGCAATTAGATATGTCTCGGGAGACTGACGCGAGAGACAAGTATAGGCTAAGAGTCGGCTCCAGAGCCGACTTTCGTGTTGAAACCAGTTTCAACACGGTTATAGGTGCGACAAATGTGATACGTAAATATTTATTTCTTTACCTACTTGGATTTCGATGTTTGTTACATAGTTCACTGGATTCCGAAAGTTTTCACAACAAACACCCTTAATTCGGTGCATGACATGTAAAACTTGATAACTCAAGATATTTCTTTTGGTAAAGGAATATAAATTTAATTTTTGACAAATTGAAGTTCAAATTTCATCTACTTTTCATCTCGAGTTATCGAGTTAGTCACGATATGCAACGAATTTTAAACTGTCCCTGAATTTCGACACATAACTAACATTAAGATAAGAAATGCTGACTTTAACGTTATTGCCATCCGGCTTTGTTTCGTAAAAAGATTTCTGTTTATGAGTTATGAAACTTTAGTAGTAAACAAACAAGTACACTGCCTAACCGGCAATCAATAACCGTAGCCTATTTACGTACGACTCGTACAAGTATGATGATGATGATGATGATGTCCTCCCTGATGATACTCGTACAAGTATACAACGTGCGTATTTAGAATCAATTTTCAGAATTGAGTCTTGAGTCATCTAGATGAGAAACGTGGCTTTACGACAATGCCTCCTAGACTACATCTACCCCCGCTGATTTACATATAAATTGTAGCTAACTCACGTGACGAGCCAAGTAACCGCACGGCAAAAAACCAATTTGCGTACATCTGTATACCGGGGGACCGCTGAGGACGATTAATCTGAGTGGTTGCGTTTTAGTTTGGCTGGCGATAAGTACAATCGTCTGATCTTTGTGTCTGCTATAGAGAAAATAACAGAACTGACAATAATATATATTCATCATCATCATCATCATCCGCCAATTGACGTCCACTGCTGGACATAGGCCTCCCCCAGAGATTTCCACATAGATCGGTCGTGAGTAGTCCGCATCCATTGGACACCCGCAACCTTCACCAGGTCGTCGCTCCATATTGTGGGGGGCCTTCCCACGCTGCGCCGTCCAGTGCGTGGTCGCCACTCGAGAACACGCCGACCCCACCGGTCATCAGTCCTCCGGGCAATATGACCAGCCCATATACATTCGCGATCAAGTAATACGGGTTAGGTGTGATTTTTAATAGAAAATACGAGTACTGCAAACGGGCTGATTTGAAAGAAAGTTTTCAAATGTGTTCAGAATAGGTAGAATCCCTTATAATATCAAATTATATTGTAATTTTAATGAATTAAATTAGTTTAACAATCGAAAAAAAATACAATTATACTGATCTGTGCAGACAACATTTTAGTGTGTATAATAAACCGCCAAAAATGTACGACAAAAAGGGCTTTTTATTTCTTTAATGCTGAAGGAGTTATCTCAAGATTGTTTTTTTAATTCGATGATAAAATCAGGGAAATTCCAATAAAATTGAATATTAAATTGGATTCTACTTCTGTAAATTATTTAAAAATCTATTTAAAACAGCGTGTTTACAGTATCATCCATGATCCGGATTCTTTCACCGAGAGTGTATTAAAAAAAAGTCTTCCTGTGGGTGTCTTAAGAATCTACCAAGGGATTGAAGTGTCACTGACCATTCATTCATTGAAGATTGATGATGGGCAGCAGCACCACCATAATATAATGATAGTGGACACAGTACTGTGATTCTGATTGCCAACACGCTTGCCCGGCTGTGCAATTATGGGCATTACCTCCTAATAAAATTTAACATTACATTAAAAAATAGATATAGTTAAACATTAAAGTATTAAGACATTCCATTAATTATAATTTTATTTTATTTTTGTTATTTAT
>JALPQI010024374.1:0-18781 GCA_025490895.1 Thaumatotibia leucotreta
TACACAATCCTCACCAAATATCATTACTTCCGAGTATTCCATTTATTGTTTCCGAGTAAATTGGATGTGACAGACAGACACGGACAGAGACGGACATGACTTGACGAATATAAGGTTTTCGTTTTTTGCAATTTTGGCAACGGAACCCCAAAAACAGTTTGCTAAATTAGGAGACGGTTATGAATAAAGGGGTTATAATCTTCCAAATCACTACATAATATAAAACAAAGTCGCATTCTCTTGTCCCTATATCCCTATTGTATGCTTCAATCTTTACACCTACGCAACGGATTTCTATAGATATAGATAGAGTGATTTAAGAAGAGAAGGTTTTAGGTAGACTATAAAACTTAAAATTATTTGAATAAAATAGTCTGCAAGTATAAAACCTGATAGGTTATCATTATAGGTCCATAAGAGATTGCCTAATCTAAAATCAAAATGCCATGTTCATACCTACGTAACGTACAGATTAATAAAATTAGGACTCCAACTCTATTCAATATGTATTTAAGTATTTGTATGTATCTATTCTATATATTACATATTTTGTAGTTTAGTTCTCACACAAGCCTTGATTGAGTTTATTGTGGGACTAGGTTTAGAGCATGGAATATCGGAGCCTTTGAGCATTATCGGTAATTTTTCGATAATAAAATTTAGAGAATCGGTTTTTTCGATAATTTCGATAGTATCGATATTTTTTCGTTATTGGATGGAAAAAAGTAAATAACTCTAACCAAATAAAAATATTTTTTATACAAACTTGTCATTTATTTTTGAACGGTTGCGTAACTGAAATTATATATTAAAATAAAACAGTGACAAAATTTGTCTGGCTGTGAGTTTGTTCGCTAAGATATCGGAAACGACTACACAGATTTTGATCAATTTTGTTATAGTAATAGTTTATACTCCGGGGCAACATAATTATAGGGTAGTTTTAATCCTGTTTTTTTTACGTCCATAATACGCATAGGACCATGGGAGCAAAACAGATCGATAAAACAGTAAAACTGGATGTCTGATAAATATGTTCTACAAATATCAAAGTTTGATTTGTAGAACAGAACATAAATTATATTTAGTTGACTTCGAGTTTTAATGCTGTATTAAATCATAAAAAAAAAAAATAATAATAAAATATAAATCAGTGTAACAATCAAAATCAGCCACAAGTGACAAGTCATAAACTTACAAGAACAAACAGTACCTACAATTAGAATCCTTATATACAGTGTGTAAGTCTAATACGGGCGATCAATTGAACCAGGCATGGGATTCATTAGTGTAATTATGGATTAAAAGGTTTTTTTTAAAGTTACTCTCAATTATGACTCCAAAGAATATTTTTTTAAGATTATCGGAGCAGCAATGTAGGTACGAACATTTGTTATTGTTGATATGGCAGTTATGTCATCTGCTTTTGAAATTAGCTGTCATCGAGTCTTTAACTCGAGTATGTTGCTCTACATTGCGCGCCGAATTATTTTGTATGGAAAATTTTGTTGCTCTAATTTTAAGTAAAAGTTATTTGAATGTACTTATTATGTCGTAAACTAACACCCGTTAAGAGCTTCGCCCGTATTAGACTTACACCCTGGTCACCCTGTATATATAACGCTCACTACAATTCTCATCACTTGCCGAATACTTTCGCCACAGCAAACCGTCCATCTAAGTCGGACCTATAAATTACTATTATGTTGGTATTACTATTATCGTTTCGGCGAATTTTAAACTTGGCGGGCTCATGTACAGTCACGTCTAATAATATGTATACATTTCGGAACGTATGTCGAAGGCATAAGGTTCAAAATCGTATACATATTATTAGAGCTGACCGTACTTGTACCTACTCCTTTGTTGAGGTTGTATTTGTATATAGTTTTTATACAATTTATTTATACTTTTTTTATTGTCTTTGGTTGTCTTTTTATTCTATTTTTAAAAAATATGTCATATACAAAATTGTAAATATTTAGAAGTCAGTGATCAATAAACCGTTGGTAAACACAGTCAGCTGCTTGGTTTAATTTAGTTTCCTGCTCAGCTATCGTTTGCTTCTTCTACATCCCTACTCAGTACTAAGCCCGTACTGAACAACAAAGCACATAGGAAAGTTAAGTATAATAATAATGTACCTATGTAGGAATGAATTAATCAAAGGAAGTTTTTTGCGTACGCTCCATGTAGTCCACGGTTAGAAAAAACCGTAACGATTCATTCTTTCCCCTAAAAAAAGTTAATATCGAAAATATCGAAAAAACCGGTAATTGAGAAATTTAAAATCGATAAAAAATTATCGGAAAAAAGACCGATATTATCGAAATTTCGATATTATCGAAAACCGGTATCCATTCTCTAACTAGGTTGATATGTGTAAGATGGTCACATGCTAAATATATTTATTTGTTCATATACTAATCGTCCAATAATAAAGAAATATTTTTTTTTAATTATGTTGTTATTATTCGAAACACGACAAAACATAGCTATATAAATATTTAATTATTTTTAGTGTTTCTTGTTATATCGGCAATATTTTAGGTAGGGGCCATTCCATATGAAATCATCAGATTCTGATTTAATTCCGCGCTGACTGATTTTCAAACAGTTTGAAAAAAATCAAGAATGATAGTCTTAAGTAAGTTGTACGTACACCGTCAATACTTTTTTTTTTACTTGCTGCTCATCCAGATGGGGCCCGCTTTAAGTTTCAATTTACCTGTTTTTGAGGTTCCATGAGAAGCGATGTTAATTCGTTTCGGTAACTAATATACATTTTTTATATATTTTTTCTGATTCTCTAGTAAACGTACTTTAAAATGTTATTACCAATATGCATCAAGCTATTTTACTTATTCCATCATAAATGTTGAAAGTGTTGTGAATATTATCAAATTCCGCCCATTTTCTATTGGATTTTGCAGCATGTCTACTGGGCTTAGGGAATTAATATTTTTTTACTGTATAGTACAAGTATTGTTCTCATAAAATAACTGAGGGTTTGATCACAAACTTTTCATTTAGCTGAAAAAAAGAATGGTAAAGTTGGCCGTTTTACGAAATTGCTCAACTTTGACTTCAAATTTCATCATGTTTGGCAATATAAAAAAATCCAAAAAGTGATACAAAAGATAGTACCAACTCTATTCTATAGGAATCCGTTTAATTTGGTTTGTGTTTTCGATTTCTGTGAGAATTATGATTTTTTTTAATGTCCATTTTTCGGAGCTTTTTACGACTATTTTCCGGCGCTCTATGACTTCACTATTTTAAATAAAACACATTAAATTATTCATAACTATATTTAATTACTCATTAACAACAACAAGAACCTTTATTTAAGCTGCGATGTACGTAATTAAGTATGTCAGTGTGTATGACCCTTGTGTTAATGCACGATTTACGAATTCATGTTCATATCATGCAAAAGTCAGCAAAAAAGCTTGTCACAAATATGTAATGTATATATGTGCGTGTGTGTGTGTAAAGTATTATTACCTGACTACCTTTACGTCATTAACATTTTTGGAGTAGGAATATCTTCCGGCTCGTAAGGTGCCGTTTGAAACTGGCACAAAATTATGATACGACCTGGTATTTTCTATTGTTATCGCATTATTGAATCAACATCATTACTCTTATCTAAAGACAGTAGGCATGTGTAATAAAACCTATAAGTACCCTGTTTCAGACGTATTATAAGATGTGCCACTAGCATTTTCATGCTTACCATCAAGAAAGTGGTGTACCACTTTTTTGGTTGACTGTACATAGTAAACGAGGGAATCAACAATCATCATTTTGTTGTTTATTACGTTTATAAATGTTGTCCGTGATAAAAAAAAAATATTAACTTGAACAACTACTTTGAAACTTCTTGCTAACTTGTAGATTTCAAAAAATCATATCTCTTTCAAAAATCAATAACACAATATAAATAAAGATGATTCACAAAGAGCAAAGTAAGTTCTTCTCTTCTGTGTACTTTTCAGATCTTTAAACTTTGCCAAACATGGTTTTTTTTAACGTCATTAAAAGCAAATTCTACAAAAATGGTTTTGTAATTTACTGTTTTTTTAAGTTAGAAGAACTAAATTCAAAAATATTGTTAAAGTTTTCATTTAAAGACTGTTTGAGCTTGTTAATTTAAAAAAAAATACCTGTCTAGACCAAGCGAGCAATCCAATAAAAGCTACTGAACATCACTGAACATTAGCAAAATAACATTAAGTTTTAGAAGTTTGTCATACAATAAGTAATAAAAATATACATATTGTAATACATACATGTACAAGTACACATATTAAATAGTAAATTAACATATAATAAAATTCAGTTTCACACATTAAAAAAAAGTTAAAGCAATTTTCATCTACCTCAAAAATCGCTTATTTTTAAACTTCAGACCTATGTCATCTGGCTGTTAGGCTGTTTAAAAATTAAACAACTACGGTTTTATGTAAAGCATACTTATATTATCATCCATGATTTTTTCCATTCAAATCGGAAAGCATGCAGCGCACCTCATTTGATGATTTCATATGGAATGGCCCGTAGGTACAATCAGCAGCAGATATTGCTTAACGAGTAGGGTGTTCACAATGATCTTAACACACTCTAATAGTCGTGCATTAGTACGGTCAAATCGTACATAATTTTACCCTAAACTCGCAAATCAAGTAGTATCGCTGCATTTTTGGTATGTTGTTTAGACACCATAGGACAGTATAAAACCATATTTTGCAAGCAAAAAAAAGTTGTGCTAGATGGGTAGTACGTGAAAAACTGCGAAATTTACGGCCATTTTTTAGTTTCTGATTTTTATTTAAAAAATCTAACGTTTTTTAATATCATATGTAAGTAAACGTTTAAAGACTAATAAATTTCCAACAAGTTGAGGTAACATGCATTACCGTAGGTCTTATAGTTTCAGAGATTCGAGACTTTAAAAAGTACCCCTTTTTGTAAACTAGATAAAATTTTGTGTTTTGCTAACGTTTTCGACTTAATATCGCCTCACCTAATTATGCTACGAAAAACATGCAATAATGACCTTATAGCGCACTTAATATTCTTTAATTTGAGGGTAAAATTAGGTCAGTGAACTTTGTAGTTGAAAGTATAAACCCGAAATTCCAAAGGCAGGAGGCCCGCTATCTAAGTTTTTCATACAAATCGCAAGTCGAGTTGCAAAGCTGCAATTTTGGTATATTATAAAGGCCTTATAGATATATACGAAAATGCATATTAAAAGAAAAACAAAAAAATAATTTGGGCATAGGACGTAAAAAACGGAAAAAAATTCCCGCTTTTTTTAGTTGTTGACGTTTAACTAAAAATTTATTATCTTTTTGATACTGATTGCTATAAAACTAAGAAAGAACATTAAATTTGAAAGGATTTGAGCTACGTTGCATCACCGTAAGATATATATATTTTGAGATACGACATTTCATAAAGTACCCTTTTATCAAAACATAAACAAATTTTAGGTTACGTTAAAGCTATTCACTAAATATTGGTAAAACGTTCGCGCTAAGAAAAAAAAAGTAATTGTAGATAATAACTACATTAAATTTGGAACAAATTGAGCCGATAACAATTACTGTAAGTCTTATAGTTGGGGGTATACGAGGCTTCAAAAACATGCATTTATTTTCTTAACTTAATGAAGGGCACATTTTAAAACGTCGTTTCTCTAAATCTATATAATTTAGGGTAATGCAAGGTAGCTCAAATCTTTTCAAATTTCATATTCTTTCTAAGTTTTGTAGCAATTAGTATCAAAAAGATAATAGTTTTTTAATTAAACGTCAAAAAGTAAAAGAAGTCCAATATTTTTTCAGTTTTTTTCGTCCTATGCAGAAATTTCTTTTTTGTTTTTCTTGTAATATGCATTTTTGTACGTCCTTCTAGGGCCTATATAATATACTAAAATTGCAGCTTTGCAACACGACTTGCGATTTGTATGAAAAACTTAGATAGCGGACCTCCTGATTTTTGAATTTCGCGTTTTTAGTTTCAATCACAAAGTTTACTGACCTGATTTTACCCTTAAATGAAAGAATATTAATTGCGCTATAAGATAATTATTTCATGTTTTTCGTAGCATGATTAGGTAAGGCGATATTAAACCAAAAACGTTAGCAAAACTCAACATTTTATCTAGTTTACAAAACAGGGTACTATTTGAAGTCTCGAATCTCTGAAACTATAAGACCTACGGTAATGCATGTTATCTCATCTTGTTACAAATTCATTCATCGTTTAACGTTACCTGATACATATTGTCAAAAAGCGTAAGGCTTTTTTTATAAAAATCAGAAACTAAAAATAGACAGTAAATTTCACAGTTTTTCACGTATAACGCAGCTAGCACAACTTTTTTTTGCTTGCAAAATGTGGTTTTATACTGCCCTATGGTGTCTAAATAACATACCAAAAATGCAGCTTTACTACATGTTTTGCGAGTTTAATATACGATTTGACCGTACTACATAGTTTATTTTGAAAACTCTGCCCGCTTAGCAATATCTGCTGCTGATTGTACATCATCTGAGAAAATTTCAACTAATTATCCAGTAGATACATATTGGTGATAGACAGACAGATGGACAGACAGTGAAGTATGAAGATGCCCAGGATCGCGCAAAGAGGAGGAAAGGTAGGTACGGACCCTGGCAAAAGCCGGGATAACGATAGGTAGAAACAGAAGAATAGCCTTCATAATAATATTACAGAAACGTGATTAAACTTAATGTTTGTACAAGTTATTTTCCAGTCATCCTTGTCGCACACACATATTGGCGCGACTGGTGCGAGCAAGAGGGAAAGAATAGTAGTAGTAGTAGTAGTAGTTGCATTTCGATGCAAGTGCAAAAAAAATTTTTTTTTCCACGAGGATGAAAGTCAATCACCCGAGTTAAAAAGAAGTTTTTACACGTGTATCGAACGACTTTTCTCATAACAAGTGCCTTAAAAAGAGAAATTAACGTACGAGAAGCGTGCGCAAAGTTTACTTCTCCGCACTAGTTAGGAAAAGTAAGTTACGCAGTCAATAAAGCTAGCTCATATCACAATAATATAGGAGGCGGGGACTTGACGCTAGGTAGGTCGACTTGTGGAGGAATGCCCCATGATATTAGTATAATAAATATATTGTTTGATAACAGCCTAAAACAAGCCATAATATTACCGCGAGTTTTTTTTTCATCGTTTGTTTTCAAATTGTTCCAGTAATATGGTTTCTAAACCAGAGCTACTTTACTTTTTATTTTAATTGCGAGAAATTAAAATATACTAATTATTCATAGGTACACAATAACACGATAATTTTAACTGTGACTCTGCTCGGTCTGAGACGCTCATTTTCAGAGGTTGCCGACAGTATGCAGCGCGCAGCGCCGTCTCACATGGTGATTGGTTGATTTGAAAAGGTAATGTCTTTGAGTGGACAGTTTGAATGAAGTTATTTGAAAATATTACATACGTATACCAGTAATTGGAGTTCGAGGCCAACGAAACTACGACAGATGCGTTATTGTCAAATCTGTCAAAGTCTCTTATGTCATTGTCAAGTAAAGTTTTCAGGTTTCCTCAACCTTTTTGTTATTTAATTAATTTATTTAAAATAATTCCTAATAAAAACATTATATACCACTGTAGTGTTTTTACGCGTTTCTGTTTAATGTGGCTGTCACAACTAGGATTTTCTTAAAAACACGTAAATACCTAAAAACTTTTCTTTTCTCTTAACTAACATTGATATGACAACATTTTCTTGTAAAGAACTTAAAATTACCAGTGAACACAAACGACAGCGTGCCATATTGATTAAGACAGTACATACTCGTATAACATTTCACCCAGTATATTTCATTTGAAATTTAATTTTTTGATGATGGGGTGTATAGCGAAGCTAAACATGGCTGAACCAAGTTATTATTTACCTCTGTAATGTTTTTACGCGTTTCTGTTTAATATGGTAGTCCCAACTAGGATTTTCTTAAAAACACGTAAATACCTAAAAACTTTTCTTTTCTCTTAACTAACATTGATATGACAACATTTTCTTGTAAATAATTTAAAATTACCAGTGAACACAAACGACAGCGTGTCATATTTATTAAGACAGTATTTATAAGATTTCACCCAGTATATTTCATTAGGAATTTAATTTTTTGATGATGGGGTGTATAGCGAAGCTAAACATGGCTGAACCAAGTGGGTCACCTTGTTAACAACCTCCAGAAGAAAACAAAACGTTAGATCTCTATGATAATTTAAATGGAGAACTATAGCACTGCCAAAGAAATTTGTAGGTCAAAGGAATTTTACGAATACGAAATGTGAACATAAAGCACGCTACAATGTATTATTCTGCAATTTTCTAAACGTATGCAGAAATAGGGTTTTAATTTATGTGTAGTTAAATTGCTGTACCAAATGTTATTAACACATGAGGTGATACCAGCGCAATACCAACTTTGTTACTAATAATTGCGGATAATTCCGTTTTTATTAAAATATCTTATATTTACGTGAAAATAAGTAAATAATATTGTTTCTATAAATTAAAGAATTAAAATTACCAATAAATAAGATATCTCAACGTCTGTTTTTAGAAAATAAGGATTTACTATTGTATGAACATTTCATTGTTGTGGCAATATTTTCGTAGATTCTTTGGCCTCGAACTCCAATTAGTGGTTTAGCTAAAACTTTAGTATTGCTTTGTAAGTCTAATGACAGTAATGACTGTTGGAATATGTCAAGTGAAAAGTACATGGGTATTTTTATCTATTACCTACATATTATAGATTGACAAGTTACACACCTATAACATACTGAATACTTTCGCTGTCCTGCAATATATGTGTACCTAACATAGTTATTTAAGCTACAGTTAGTCTCTAATACGACGACATTAGGTTCATATGATATGAATTCCATAATGAATTATACAACTCTAAAAGTAGTAAACACTCACTGAGCATTAGTTGCACAAATAATTGGGGTTTGATTGGTGGAATCTGATGTTTCAGGCTCGTGAGTTTGGTCGGTCTTAATATCCCGCCAAGCTGCTATCCTCCTGAAATAGTCACATTGGTGAATTTAATTTATTATACCTCCCTATCTGTTTCTTTTTATTGAAATTAATAATAACTGACAAAGTTCGTGTCGCAATTGGCAATAGAATAAAGGTAATAATATGTATATCTACTACAGAATCATTTGAATTCGACAAAGATTAGCTGGCAAATGTAAAATGTGAGAGTGTCATAAATATAGAAGAAAAAATGTTCTAACTACTTTAAAAGCGGCTCGGGTATTCCGTTAGGTTAGTTGTACTTATTAAATAGGTGTTTTAACTATTACGTTTCAAATTTTAAATTTTCGCTACGGCGAGATACTTACTATGTGGTGCCATGGTGAAGGAGTAACCCCGCTTCTACTCGACGCTTTTTCTTTTCCCCCCAGAACAACGGTGTTTTCGGTACTCATTTTTATTCGTTCTGCCCATCGTTGTGGGCATGTTTATGATATCGATTTTATCGAAACGAACACTTTTGCCTTGACTTGTGGAACAAAATTGCAAAATGTTGACTCATAGATGACATTGACTTTGCTGTGACAAATGAACAAAATATTTTATGACCTCTTACCAAAAAGTATTTTACGCGTCCATTTAAATTAAAGTCGTCAGCCTCGGTAGCCGAGTTAGTTGTGACCCTATCTATGAAGTTGGAGGTTCCGGGTTCGAATCCCAGTGAAAGCATTATTTTGTGTATTTTTTTTATCACAAATATTTGTTCCTTGATCGTGGCTATCTATGTGTTTAAGTATCTGTATGTAGTTACATGATATGTATCATCGCTTATTTCTTATTACCCACAACACAAGCCTTAATTTAAGCTTAAGATGTCCCGATATATTTATTTGTTTATTATTATTATTAATTTATAGCCACTTATTTTATTTATTACCTCTCAGATATTAATTAGTACCTATCATATTAATGTGCTCCTTTCTTCCAAACTGTTGTACAAGTTACGCTAAATGAGAATTAAAGTGAGCATCATAGTTAGATACAAAAGTAGCTACCTAACTAGGTACCTACTGGCTGTAATTCATAAAAAATACTGACCGATATATTGTATTTTGAGATCCGACCTGGCGAATCGAGGGATAAAATTTTACCGGATATTTTATTTGATAAAATAAAAACAATAACAACATACCTATTTTATGAATTACGCTTACTTTTAATAATCCATCTATTGACCGAATATATTACTAATTAGTGAGGTCATTTAACTAGCAGTTTTAAAGTGACATCTGTGATGGATATGGTTAAACTTACCTTGTCATCTGCCTCCATGTTAGTTTTCATGGATAGTATTATTCACGCACATATACAAAGGCAAAGAGCGAAATTGTATCAATTTTCAAATTGATAATTCGGATATACTATACCACTTTTTGGACTTTTTTTTACATACGCGCAATCTACGGGATACGTACAACTTACTATCAAGGTTCAAAATTACAAATAGTCCACTAATTAACAGCGTTAATGTCAACAAATTTGTATGAAAATCGCACAGGGACATCCACCTTAATATTTTCTTGTAACTCGGTTTAGCAGCAACACCGTCCGTCATAACATAATTGATTACCGGCATGACATCATTGATTTGTGAAATATTTGTAAAATGAAAGCCGTAGAAACTAGAAATAAATAAAATTGACTTTTATTGACTGCTGTAAACCGTCACTAATCAATTTTCGAATGTTGTTCCAAGTGTTCTTCATGACTTTCCAGAATCCTTTCCCTTCGGCTTTTCTGGGAACGTCAAAATTCATATTGCCGTCATAATGAACTTCAGTATCCAAAAAGCTAATCCAGACACAGATAAATTCCGACATTTCCTTCAAACTACGAAGGGAAAAGTTTGTTCGCCCTACCAGTTAAAGGCTCCCTCAGTGTTTCATTCGGACCATGAATTAATTTTGATCACCATGTGTTGATACGTTCAAGACATGGTGATCAAAAAACAAGTGCATTCCCGCGGCCAGCGAGGTTTTGGGAGGAATAATAAGCTCTTCATACGGTCTTTTTTTAGAACTAAGTCCAAGTTTCCGAAATAGTAGTTCTAGTAGGTAGTTATGTTATAGTATCACCTAGTAGGTACAAATTTTCAAATAAATCGACCCTTCTGAAACTTCCCAAATCCTCTTAGGGGACCTATTCTGAAGCCTAAAACTCGGGAGGCAACGGGAATGCACTTTTTGGCCAGACTGTATAGAAGACTAAGGCACGAGTTGCCTGATCATGTGTAGCATTGAAAATTTCCGAATTTAATCCCATTTCTTTCCAAACTGCTCATTTTTTACCGGATTTTTCGGAAAAAAATCCACTTTCATTTTCAACTCTAAACCAATGCGAATTAGGTCTAATTTTCACTAATACCAGGAGAACGCGATGTCATCGAGAAATAGATGGAAAGGAGTGACGGTGATGATCACATTGATAATTTCTATAAAAACCCGAAAAAAAAATCTAAAGGTTCATACATTCCCGAAAATTAACATTTCAACGCTAGACATATGACCACAGAATTAGATTTTGATGGAAGAAACAAGTTCATTCATTTGTATGGCGGCCGAGCGTGTCAGATTTTGTACTGGAGTTGTTACTTGGCTATGATTTTAATACGTCTCAGGCCCTTGAGTATTCATATTTTATTGTGTTGTTGCAATTAATATTACTTAAGGAGGCATTATTAATGTTTTTGTTCACTTCAACTTACAAAATTTGACGCCCAAAAGCTGTAAGCTGCGATTAAAGACGGACAACTCAGTAGATTTTACTGAGTTCATTTGACACGCTAAGTAGATACGTTTGCTTGATCTATGGTATACGAGCCCCGATGCATATGTTCTCGTCCAGTTAGACAGTTTTTCGAGATTATCCCGTTCATCCGGGGGAAAAGGTTTAGAGACAAAACCTTCACTATTCAATAGTAGTACTAAAGTAGTTTCTTTGAGTATAAAATATTTGGACTTAATAAATCAGAATAAAAAAAAAACTATTTTACGAGAGGTATTTTTTTAAATTTTTTTCACAATTCTTAATTTTGTAAATAATCAATGAATGTAAAGAACGCCATTAATATTAAAGACGACATGGTACACCTGATGCACTGCGAATTTTGCGTCAAGCTTATAAACGCGAAATTACGGTGGTGAACGAAAATATAATTTTGACACTGGTTTGTTAAAATCGATTTATTAAACAACAAAAGCGTACTTCAGATTGTTGTGTCTCTTGAAATGTAGTACATTAACCATGACTAACGTTCATACAATTTATCATTAGCATAATGTGATTATTTTTAAAATATTCAAAAATTTGTAAAAATTGTTTCGAACTAGACGAACTCCACTGCATCGGGGCTCGTATATGACATCTGTGCATGTGATGGTAGGAGTGGGTTACCTGCAGCGCGGTGGGCGTGACGAGCTCTCGCTCGAAGGCCTTGGGGAAGGCGGCGCCGCCGCGGTCCTCCGGGTCGCCGGAGCCGGGCCGCTCGTCGCCCGCGCCCGCCTCCCCTTCGGCATGCGCTGCCTGCAGCTCTGGGAACGTCTCGTCCTGGAACATGTTACAAATCGGTTCAATTCCTTTTCATCACACCAACAATCGATTGGCAACTTGTCTAAGCACCCAGCATAGACAAGTTGCCAATCGCTAACGCTCAATCGTCAATCGTAAGCGAATGTCAGCTAACTGTCTTTTATTTCGCTAATATGAAAGAGTGACAGAGAGGGAAAACTACGTTACGCTACTAAGCGCTAGCGATTGGCATCTTGGCTACCAACAATCGATTGGCAACTTGTCTAAGCACCCAGCTTAGACAAGTTGCCAATCGCTAACGCTCAATCGTCAATCGTAAGCGAATGTCAGCTAACTGTCTTTTATTTCGCTAATATGAAAGAGTGACAGAGAGGGAAAACTACGTTACGCTACTAAGCGCTAGCGATTGGCATCTTGGCTAAGCACCCTGTTCGGTAAGTGCGCCAATGCGCTGCGGCGATGCGCGCCGTGGATACGTCATTACGCCCATGGGCAATCAAGGATTTTCATACAACATTAGGTCGATATTTCTGTTATAAAAATTACAAATTTAAATACTAGGGCAGCTTAACTCACACGATGCTTTGTCACTCACGTGTTCGAGTTTAAGTCATGCGTCGTAAATCTTATATTGTTTTATATTATATTGTTGCTGGCAAATGTAATGAAAAATATTGTATGCCTCACGGTCGGTAAGAGGCATACTAACTCGAGTCATTAAAAGCCCTCCGCCTAGCGTCGGGCTTCTAACAGACTCTCGTTAGCAATAGCGTACTTACCACCTTAGGTGTACAATGTACTATTATACAATAGCATTCTTTTGATAGTCACTAGTTTGCCACGTGGTGACAGCAGTAAGAATACATTTGTCACCAGTGTCACCATGCAAACTCATCCTGTAGGTGTCGGAAGAGCCGACTAAGGGATCGATTTATTGTTACTGACTATTCGTTCAAAGATTGTCTATAGGCTGCGCCATTATCATAGTGCGCACACTACAGAGATCGCCAATCCCCTTGCCCAGCAAAGCGATTATGGGCATATATTTCCTAATTCATCCATACGCATAGTTAATAGGAGACCAACGGCAAGCAGAGAACTGACTTTACTTGACAGGCTAAAATGACGTTCGAAACATCAAACACAGAATGGAGCAGCGAAGAATATTCCAACACGAGTATATTTTGTAAGATAAAGATGACCTGGAACTGTCACATTTATACAAGAACATTTTTCCTCTATTTCCGATTCAATGCTTTGTAAAACTGCTCGAGGCAGGTCGATAGAAATAAACGAGTGTCGCTGTCGGACGCCATGGCGGGTCAGGGACGAAGTACAACGTGACAAGAAACAATTCTACAAGTAAAAGGATGTCTTTTCGCTTTGCTCAGAATAATGTACAAAAGAATGAATACTTATCTTCGTATCATGTTTTTGAAAAATATTCAAACAAAAAAGTTACCTTAATTTCGTGCCTACGTTAAGTTTCCTGGAGAGAAACCAAACTAGCGTTCAAGTTCGGTAAACAGTAGGAAATGTTTGAACCTGTTGCACAAGCTGTAACGTGGATTATTAATGTTCGTGGCGCCTATCTTTAGTATGTACTTATTTTATAAGATTGTATTTACCCCATAATATTCTACTGTTTGAAGTAACCCATGTTTTTACACCGGACACCCCTCTTTCAACTTTATTGCTAAGACATGATTAAAAATGTTGATTGTTGTCGCTGTAATGACATTAAAAACAATAATTTTATAAATATTATAATTTTAAGACGATTGGAACGAATGGGTATAATGCCGCAGCAAACAGCGCGTGGTCTCGAACTATCTACGACGTATCTGATCAAAAACCAATGAGGTTTTAACAAATGATTTTCATTAACAGTAATTTAATTCCATTCAATTTAATTCCCTAGTACTTCCGACTTCCAACAATTGGTAAATTGCAGCACATTTACGTAGACTCGTGTTAGTATTGTCAACGGCGTTGTGGTAACTCGTGGTTTACGTAACGCTTACCTTGACTAGCAGAGAGTCCTTCCCAGGCGAATGTTCCGATTTATTCATGTAGTATATTTCAGCCGTCTCTGCCCTGAAAGTGTAATAAAATACTATGTAAATAAAATGTTGCAGACACCTGATGCGTTAGTCATAAATTAAATACTAACATATGTAGGTATTTACAGAATGTAAAATAAATGATTTGTTTTTATAGACTTTTTAGGCCTTGACAGTAGATTATATTCTAGCAGTAACATTTTCTATAGGTAATAAATTAATACAGGTATTTTTTATAAATATGAGCGATATTCTTTTCAGTTTGTTATAAGTTATAAGTTATAATAAACTGAAAAGAATATCGCTCATATTTATTATAACAGTATGCTGAGCACATGATTGGTGCGATAATATATCGCTGCGAGTTAAACTATCCGTTCGTCTTTTATGAATGCAATTAGTAAAAGACGATAAGGGTGCGGCTTCACTGACGCGGCGCTGTGCAAAATTGACTAATAATAACATTCTTCAAATTCAAAATTTGAAACACCGTGATGCGGTTTCATTGGCCGAGCTCCCACAGCTCCGCTCCGCTCCGCGTCGTTGGAGCCGCATCCTAATTCTACTCGTATCTCGTCTCACGGCGACATACTGTCGCACCAATCACGTGCTAAGCCTACTGAATGCAAAACATTTTGTTTCGGGCTGTTTGGATTTTCATGTAATACTGGCTCTAGCTTGGTAAAGTTGGCTTGAGCCCGTTGAGCCACACGTCAAATGCCGCGGCTTAAAATATTACGCCGTTGATTATTAGTGGAGTAGGTTTTAAAAGCAATTTTGAAAATATTTTTGTCGCAACGCGATTTGTGAATAGTGGCGACAGGGCTATAGCTATTTCAAAAGTATTCTTTTGGTCACTCAATTATGGTTATAAAACAGGAAAAAATCATAGAGAAGGAATTGTTATTTAGCTGTAATAGCAATTTCTGTAATAAGTCATGACAGCACTCATTTGGAATCCATAGTCACAAAATATGAAATGAAATAATTGCATGTTGCTGAAATTACCTCGCAGCTCGTTAGTGAGCGGCGATATACAGGCAACAAAGTTTAACTTGAGTTAGTTAGTTAACTAACTGACGCGCCCTAACCTAACGTCAATATAATAAAGAAAAGTAAATTACTTTCATGACACGGTAGAAAACGATATATTATAAACGAAGTACCCGAATCACAAGTAATTTGATAGTTAATGTAAAGACTAACTTACGAGTAGCAAACTGATAAGGATTTTTTATCGTATCAGTATGTCGATAAGACCGAAAGGGACCAACAGAGATCAGGATGATTGGTCAAAAGCAGTGACATTAAGTAATAATTACTTGTTAGTGTTCTGGTCGGGCCCGTGCGTGCGCATGTGCGCGATGTCATAGAAGATGGCCGCGTTGACGACGTACTCCATGGGCGCGATGACGCCGTAGGACTCGGGCCCGTGCTCCATCACCAGCGTGTCGGACACGTTCGGGTCGAACATCACGGCGTTCGGCGTCACCAGCAACACACCCGACACCACGCCCTGCAACCCAACACCGTCAGCCCATCGCGATATTATACGCTTTTTGGGGGCATTCTCACTTTCTAAAACGAATTTAAACTGAATAAGGTCAGATTATAGGCAGCGTTCGCATTTAGCAAAAGCACGTTCGTATAAACCAATATGATACAAATAGAATACAACTAAGTAAAATGTTCAACGATCAACTTTAGTGAAAGAGCGCATGTCATGCGCACCTTTGCCAACGGTGTCATTATAGTTATTAAATGTACATGTTGCTCGTCAAAGTCAGTTTTACCTAGTCTGGTAAATTTTAATTGTTTCACTAAACATACTTTTTACAGACACTGCGAGGTTTAAATAGCTGCCGCTTTTTAATTTGCTTACATTCGTCACATGCTTTATTTAGAAGCTTTAATAAGGTCAGTACGTATGTGACCAGAGACACACAAAAACAATTACCAAAATGCAGTGCTTTTAAAAATTCTCACCGACAGCATAAAACAGAAATTCGCGAGCGTAATTGCGTATGTCAATCTCGACAAAATGAAGATGGAATTCGCACAGCGAGCGATTGATGTTAATGAATGAATCAGATTTCATTAATATTCAAGCAATTAACGATAGTGGCAAATAAATAAGAAGAATAATTTTCATATTTTGTAGTATATTACAGTAAATTTATTGCAAATACACAGAATATGTTACGTATGTGTTATGTATGTTATGTATGTGTATACATACACATCCATTTGTTTAATTTAAACTAAATTATTTTGAGTTAAATTAGGTAGTATAAACATTTGTAGCACATTGTATTATTTTTATTCTGAAAAAGGTCGCTAGATATATTCATGGTTTACCTAATCTAAACCTGGACGCCCTGCCGATATGTTTACGCTCAAATGCAAATTTACCACCGCTTCCCATCTCGTTGCAGAATAGCAATGTGTTTCGGAGCGACGTCCAGTTTTACATTAGAATACCTTTGTCTAAATTCCATGTTTTGAAATTTAATGTGGAAGTTTGAGAACCATCGCACATGGCTATTTTCGGACGGAATATTAATTTGAACCTACTATTGTTTTACAAATTGTGCTAAATTTATATGTGTTATTAATGTTATTATAAAATCGCAAAGCAGCTTTCACATAAGTAAACTCGCATTGCAGCATCCTACCTATTTCCTCTAAAGTAAATCTCGCGTATCAGCAATACAAGCAGTATTTCAAAACCTATAGTGTGCTTCTGTATATGCCGTTGTACGGTGGCTCTAGGAGTACATACAACGATGAATTTGGACATCGTAAACTTTATACCTGCCAGTACGGTACAGTACTTTTGTGTAAGAAACTGCCATAATTGATTTTAATGCATATATATATAATTAATGGCTCTTGTTAATAAGGACTATAGAGATATTAAGTATTAATATACAGTGGGGTCAATAAAGCCTCACTACACACCAGTGGGAATCAAGAAAAAACGTCGCAAGGAAACCTGACATAATAAAACTTCCTCTCTGTAGTGCCAGCCTTTGGAATAAGATTACCGCCCCGGTAAAACCTTTAGGATGCAACTAAACTAAATTCAACTATGTTGTATCGTAAATGCTTGAAAATGTACGATGTCAGGTTTAAGTTACAGCCATGTATGCTAGGTGAAAATACGCCCGATAACATATATCAGGAAACAAGAGTCACAAAACGCTTGCCAATAAAGACGAATTCTACTAACATGTACCTACTCGTACATGCCAGTAACGCCAATTGATAAGAATGACAAGCATCCAAGAAATTTAGAAATTATGTTACACAACAAATGGGTCTTTAAAAGGTTGGCTCAAATTAAAGAATGCTTGAAATTTATTGAAGGAATGTATATCACCTGTCCGTCCGTGATGTGGCGCACGTTGATTTTGAGGAAGCGCTGTGGAGCGCTGCTGCTGGTCGGGGCCTCCGGCGACACGGGCCGCAGGCTGTCCAGGATCTCTGCACATAACACAACTATCGTATACTATCGTTTTAGACCTACATTTACTGCGCTCGACACTATAAATAAAAATATTTTTTATCGATTTTAGCTACAACCCAGACGACTGAATATGTTTGCATAAATAAAAACTCCGTATTCCTATTGCTATCATTAGAGGTAGAGGCGATAATAACAAAAGGGTGACGGCATTTTAAACATACAATAATAAAACATGATCGAAGGGAATGAGTTGTATAAACATTTTTTCAACACACTTGCTCGTAACGTAGGTATTATTGAACCGCTATTAGGCTCATAATCCAAGATATTAAACACGCGTGCTTTTTCATTACGTTATTGTTCTAGTGCGGTAATAACATAACCCGACCAAGTACGTTTGCAAACATTTGCAAGTATTATGTCATGTAGATGAAGCATTCGAATTTAGTCAGGTTATATTTATTTTTTTAATTGATCAAAGAGTTGACATGTGGCAGAAATAGCGGAATCCAGAATATTAAGTATTTCAAAATACTATAAATTTTCGTAAATAAATAAATCAAATATTTAAATTGTGCATCCAAAATATCAAGTAATTATATC
>JALPQI010024375.1:0-19942 GCA_025490895.1 Thaumatotibia leucotreta
CTGTTATTACCATGGTTACGGTCGCCTGAGTCACGCTGGTTTTATGCATAATTATGATACTTAAACTATGCAAACATGCATGTTTCCGGTGTTAATAAACCCTTTCCTTGATGGGCCATCTATAAACATCGACTATACGCAAGTTTGCATAAATTAAGTAGCTTAATTTTGCATAAAACCAGTGTGACTCAGGCGACCGTAACCATGGCAATAACCGACAGAAAAAAGTTGATTCACCCAGATACCTACAGCTAACATGAGAGTTTGATAGATTATCATCTATATCTCCGTGAGTACTAGATTTCGAGAAATTTTCTTACTGTTTTTCATACTCAGATAGTGCTTGTATATTAATAAAATTTAAACTTATGGCAAAGGACAATGCGTGCCCTGCATCTTGAGAATGCGCAAGAGTTATTGCATAAAAAACATTTCGTTATAATAATATGTCGATTTAGCACCACTTTCTTTGTATTTGATGTAGATAATAGAACTGAATTCCTTAGAAAACCATAAGGAAATAAATAAAAGGTTAATGCAATTGTGACGTCAGTGAATCAATACCTACATATAATTATCATGTCATTTACACTGGCTCGCATGCCTTAAGCAGATAAAATAATCTACATGGTATTCAAATTTATGTAAGTATTTAAAAGCACGTTATTTTTAACAAAAAAAAGTATCGGAATTTTGATCTATCTACCGAAAATTTTGATCTATTTGAAGTTTAGTGTTAAGTAATCGTTCTATCAATGTATCTAACAGCTACCATATGTACTACATTAATCATTCTGTGATTTCAAAATATTGAAAAAGACACGACTTTCAAAAAATACCAACCTTCTCATGATATGCAGTGATAAGCCAATATTCAGCTTGGAGATTATCTCCCTTCTTATCCACGCCAATATAATGCAGGATATCCGGGTGATCCATCCTGGGGAGCCTGTAGATCTCCTGTTCAGCCAGCCAAGACTGCTTATCCTGCAGCGGGAACACCTTCACAGCCACATCCTTCTGGCCAAGCTGCGCGCGCCAGACCGCTCCAAAGCGACCTCTAGCCCTCACTTCACATAACGTCACTAGGCCAACCAAATCAACCGGTTCACTGTCCATCCCAACCCCAATAGATGGAGGCCTAGACAAAGATCCTTCGCCGTTCGCAAGCTCAGCAAAAGTGCTGCCTTTGCGACGCCTATACAGCAAATAGCAACCAACGAGAGCTATGAACAGTATAAACAGCGGCGTCATAGTATAAGCGATGATAGCTTTAGTATCATCATCAGATTCAGGTATTCTTTCCCTTGGTATTTCTTCTTCTGGAGCTGAGGTTAAATCTGGAGGTGGTAAACCAGGGAATGTGTCATTTGCGTTACACATGTCTCCTTCGCAGCAACAAGTGAGGAGCAGTAATTTTGCATTATGGATCCGGCAGGGCGAGGGTCTGTCGTTGCAGGAGACGGTATCGAGGAAGCAGCCTTTGAAGCGGATGGTTGAGGAGTTGGTGTCGCTGTCATAGTGCCATAGCTGGAAGCAGTGGTTGCTCTTGTCGTTTTCAACAGGCTGGCAATCCTCTTTCTGGACAGTGGGGATGCAGGAGGGGTCGTTAGGATGGCAGGTTGTTTGGGAGCCGTTGTAGTAGGCACAGTAGCGGGTCTCGATGCCACCGCCTTTCGGCCGCGGCGGTAAGTGCTCTTCTTGTGGTGGTAATCCCAGAGCTGATTGAAGACCTAAAATAAAAAGATTATGCTTAAATATCCTGGAAGGTATGATTGAAGTTAATAAATTACGTGTTTAATTAAATGAGGCTGTGTGGTGGGCAGTATGAAAGAATACATTCATCACCACCACAACTCTTCCCAAGGGTTTTGTAAGAGTTCATAAGGAGTTGAACTGTCACTAACAATTAATTTATTTAATATAGATGACGGGCAGCAGCGTCATAATGGACACATTACTGTAACCGCTAACCCGCTTTCCCAGTGTCGCGATTATGGGCATTACTCCCTAATACGTCCATACGCATAAGAAATAGGAGAGAGGCCTATGTCCAGCAGTGGACTGTAATAAGCTGTTAATATGATGTGTGTGTATTAATCGATACTTCCAATATTCAAACAATATATCATTGCTTGGTACCTACATCACGAGCCTTCATTGAGCTTACTGGGACTAGGTCGATTTGTGTAACATGTCCCAAGATATTTATTTATTTTTATTTAATACAAGATACAATGATATTTACATAGTTATAAGTACCTATATGTATTCAGCCTACCCAACTGAATCATGGGTCAAATTTGTGGGCGTTAGCATGTTATCATTATACCTATTCATTACAATATTTCATGTTTACAATTGACTTGTTATAAAACAAAGTGGACTCAAAATTTGTAAAATAAATAAGGAAAATTTCTCCTAATGTTTCATCTCGTCTTTCGATTTTACTCTTAATATTAGACATGAAAATGTGTCAGTATTCATTTTATGTGACAAAGATAGACAACTGACCTCTCAGCCCACCTGATGGAAAGTGGGAACTGAGGCCCATGGACATAGTGACCAAAAAATCGCCTATGTGCTGCCTACCCTGAGGACTTAGATGGATTCCCTCTATGCCAGTAATTACGACGCTATCTTCCCCCAAACCAGAACAGCCAGCCAGCTATCCGGACGGACCCTGCATGAGGTCCTACCACCAACAACTTTTCAAAAGTCGGCAATTCCCATCCATATGCTATGGTAACTACTTACCATCAGGCCATATACTTGTTTCTCACAATTGTAATTTCCAACTTTATCCTTAGATGTTAGAATGAAAGATTCATGTGAGTTGGACCATTTTCAAGTAACTTGGGCATTCTTGCTGGGGGATTTGTGAGAATGGTCCTCTATGTCCAGTTAAGGGATTTGATCAACAGATATGTTATCTTTAGTTTACTAACTATGCCTTTTTCATTGTCATGCATTTCAATTGTATATTTATGAAGAACATTGATTTAGAATATATAAGTGGATCCCCAAACAGCTCAAAAAAATGGCCCCAAAAAATGGGCTGCAGAAGTAAATATTGCGGTCCTTTTGCTCCGCTATTCGTTATTCAGTTCTGAAAGTTGACATTTGGTCACCATACGGTATAGCATCATTATTCCTTAAACATAAAAAGTTTCTACTATTTTGCGGTGTTGTTCGCAAATTTGACACTTATTGCTCACTCTTATTGCTCACTTCACAAAGTTTATTGTAAGTGAGCGTTATTAGCTTCAACTGAAACATGATAGAAATGACTTTTAGTGCCACTTTTCTTGGTTTTTTTGTTTGGCTCTGTGCGTCCATTTATTATTTAATGTCATTGATGAAGAATCAAATAAATTGAAAAACATAAACAACTGAACAACTTCTTTTTTATATACTCAGGGCTGATTTTTCAATCGCCAAACAAACCTATCCATTAGTTAAAATTATCACCATCCTTTTCTAAAATCATCAGCCAAAAAAGGACAAGGCTAACATTTATTTGACAGGTACTGTTAACTGGGGATTGAAAAATCAGTCCTAAATCTACTAAAGATCTTCATAATAGTAAAACCCTTTGTATCAACATTTTCGACATTATTTTGATAAGATAGACTAGATAGAGGAACTAAATTAATCATTCAACAACTTGGACAGTCATATTACATACACAGGAAAATCAGGTGATTGGGTGAAGTTGCGAATAAGAGAGGAGGCCTTTGCCAAGCAGTGAGATACCAAAATATATAAATTAGAAAAAAGTAATGTAGTTAGTCTGCTTGTTTAACCCTTCATATGTCTAAGCACTGGATTAGTGACGAGGAAACTATTAGAAAAAATAATCGCAACACACAAGGGTTAATATTATCCATCCGGCGGTGCCACCGTCTATCTACCTACCTGCTGTTCTTATGAAGAATAATTATGGTATCTAACAAAATAATTATGTTATCAACCGATTCCCTGCTTGATGGAGAGTTGAAGGAAAATTTATGAGAGCCATCACCAGTAGGTATTATCAAACCGCATTCAAATGGGATTTAAACGCCATCCCCATTTTCAAATATTATTTTAGACTTGAGACTTTAGACTTTAGATAGAGTACTATAATTGACACAATTTTAATCCCATTCATATTAGAACACTTTATTATTGACACATTTTTATTACTTTTTATTTTAGATCTGTTTCTTTATACTCTTTATAGTGTTCATAAGTGACATATTTTTTAATCCATTTTATTTTACTTACTGCACCGGTTTTAAAAGCAGGTCTAATTCAATCATTGTAACAACCAAATTTAAGTTACTGTCTATACCTACATATTTTTATAATACGATTCATAGCGGTAGTTAAGAGCTTAATGAAAATTAAAATCAAGATTGTTTCCATTGTCTTGCAAAAGTTAGTCATATGCATATAACTTCTTAATACAAAAATGTGGCAATGAGATTTGTTTTTATTAAACTCCTTAACTGTGTTTTTTTTTGTTATTAACCCTAATGCTTCTGTGGTCCATCAGTGTTCTTCTCATAACAAAAATAATGCATTTGAGGTGGTCTTTTGTTTTAAGAATTTTTACAATGAGGGCTTTCAATGTTTTTTCTGCAATCAGGTGGTGCTACATAGGCATGAAGTCCAAGCAGCTGTCAGATTCATACTATTCATAGGTACTGAACGTAAAACATCAATTTTCTATTGTATTTGGAAGTTAATTGATTGTAATGGATTAGACTAGTAAATGGTCACTGAACTGAAGACTGAGCTCTAAAACATGGGCGCACAGTCATTGGTACTAAAGAAAATTATTAGAACTTCGTTCATTTCATGGGAATTGACATGGAACCATTTTTTTTAATGAATCAATGCATGATTTCAACATTTGACGGGTCCACTGAAAGAACATGTCTAGTCAATTCAAATTACAGAAGGAAAAACCACCTTACTTTTAAAAGAATAAGGTGTGAATTTGACATGATTTTTTTAAGCACTGCACATGTTTTTTCCATGTCCCTTCATTTTATTTAGTTTAGATAATAATATTTCTAAAGAAATAGTTTTCAGAATAAGTAAACCTAAAAATATATAGAAAATTTAATACACATATTTATTATGACAGTTCATTGAACTTTACAACACAGAGCTGCCATCTTACCACCCTAGTGACTGAAAAAGTATCAAAAACCCTCATTGAATATACCAAAACTTGGGTAAAAAATTTGCTATCAATTTAAATGATAGTTAAAAGAAGTATATGAAATGATTAATTGCTAACCTCTACAGCAATAAAATTTAAAATAAATGTATTCATAATCATGTTGTATAAATTTACAAAATATATTCATGGTTTAAATCAGGTACAATGTTTTTCCTATAAGGATTATTCATTCATGGTTTATACACAATTCTGACAATACATGCATTTGTTTAATGTATTTTTAATAGGTAGAGGTAGTGTTCAAAAAGTTTTACTTAATAGTTTAGTTATAAAATAAAACATCTAAAACTTTGGTTAGAATCTTACTAAGCCCAATACAAACTATCCAATACAAATAGGTCAGCCACTATTTTGCATAAATAATGCAAATTCAAACATTGCTACTAAAGAGTAAAAATAGATGAACTGTGCAGTGCACAAGTTGTATAGATCATAGGCAGAAAATCATGCTGCCCTTCAGTACAAATCAGAGCCAGCATCAAATATAATCAGGAACCACATCAAAGGGCTTTAAAAAAACTAATCCATTTCAATACTTGAAGATTTATCTTACTAACAGAGTAAACACATCTCACAATCACTGCAGATAACGCGACCGATGTATAAATATATTCACATTCGGTCTAATTTCCAAATATAGCGCCTTTACTTTGCGGCTAGCATTCATACATTTGTTTACCCGAAATGAAACTTACCGAGAATAAACAACGCTGCACACAACATTTTCGCCGCCATGGTGAGGAATGCGCCCAGGATCAGACTCCGCCACTCACTGATCCGTCGACACAAACCGATGTTATTTTTATTCTATCCCCCGACATATAAGTCTATTTAGGAATTCCGAGCCATAAGTATATGACAGACAAACAACGCACATAAGATTCCTCTTGATTTCAGATTGCTAAACGTGTAATCCAATAGAATATCCGATTAACGAAGTCCAAAGGCTAACAAATAACATAGTAAATCTAGGCAATCACGTTAATTGAGTCAATTTTAATTTTAATTCCGAAAATAAAGTGGACGTACGGTACGGAAAGCTTCTCATTTTTGACAATTGCAAGACGAATGTTGCCAATCGAAAAAATTCAATATGCAAATGCAACAAACAACAAAATTTCAAGTATGTTTCAGATACACTTTTAATCGTCTTTAAAACACATACGCGACGCCATTTCGCAATACTAATGACATCTGACAGCTAGGCGACACAGCGTTGTGCTGTGTATATTTTTCGATTTATTTCTGTGAATTGAGAAACATTTAAAGATTTTTTTACAGAACTAGCACTATAAGCAAGAAAGTGGATAGAACTAAGAAGATAATTTAAGTGGCAGTTTTTGGGCATCATGCCTTCAATAGACATGATGGGCCCTCCGGGGCAGCCGCTAGACGCGGCGCCGGAGGAGCCTCAGGCACCCCCGCCGCCAGTTATCGGGATTATTTACCCGCCACCTGAAGTCAGGAGTATCCTTTTTGTTAGCAATTTCATAACTAAGTGGTTTAAGTGAGGTTGTAAGAGTTTCTAAAACATAACCTTATATTATGTATTTCGCCCAATTTATTCGAACAAGACCTTCTTAATGCAGTTTCTTCATTATTGAAACAAATTTTGAATAAATTAGTATGTTAGCACATTTGGTAATGGGTCTAATTTTATCGAGATATTACGTACTTGAACAAATTGAAGATAATATCAATTTAATTTTTTTTTGACTGTCACCCTTATTTTAACGACAAAGTCTACATAGGTAAACAGATGCTTACTATTAATGAAACATCTTTACATATGTTTCAAATTTACTTAAGTTTTAGCACAAACAAGCTCCTTAACCACTTTCCAAAGATATTGTGGACAAGACAGCCAGTTTCGTGGCCCGCAATGGGCCGGAATTCGAAGCCCGCATTCGACAGAATGAACTTGGCAACCCCAAGTTCAACTTTCTCAACTCTGGAGACCCGTACCATGCTTACTACCAGCATAAGGTCAAGGAAATTAGGGAGGGAAAAGGTATGTGTGAAAAAAGATATTCAACAAGTTTATTAACCATATGTGAGTGAGTTTAGTAAAACGTCTCACTTTGCTGTTTGCTTGTTGTTTCACTTTGTCAGTTTATTCATATGAAGATACAAGGAAATCTCGTCTTTATGGTAAGTGGCAAAGTGGGACGTTTTACTAAAAACTAGCACATATTTTTATTAAAATACCTACTGGAGTACATAATATTTTCTTTAGTTACCACGAGAGTTATTGATGAAATAAAACTATTTTAACAGACTATGTTAAAATATATAAATTAATTTAAAATCATCCCATAATTAAATTAATAATGTCATATAGGTACATGGGTGGTAGGGACATGTAGGTTGCGGAGACATTTATAGGCCATAATCATCATTACCCTGAATCAGTATAAAAAAAGTAATTAAAAGAAATGGTGGACTTGTTACCTAATAGCATTTCTATAAGTCAACCATGAAGCCAAGCAAAAAGAAATAAAAGTATAATACAATCAATTATGCAGAAAGAGTTGCACCATAAGGGTTCCTTTTGTACTTCTTGTTGTGGTACTCTAAAGGTGCATTCACCCCAAACAAGCATTTGCTATTCTATCCCCTGCTCTACAAAATCAATGAATCACGTTTTGTGTAACGATCGAATTTCGTTGAGTGGGGGTATAGAATAGCGAATGCTTGTTTGGTCTGCATGCACATTAAGAATAAATTTGGTTTTATAGTAAAAACTAGAAACAGAAAGATGTTCAACATTATGTATAATTTGGCTGGAGGAGGCCTATGTGTCCGCAGGACACACTGACAAACCCCATCTACATAACTGCCATCATAACAGGAAAATTTACTTTGTCTGTACCAAGGCTATAAATAAATAAACTCTTAGCAACCTCATATGAATGTAGTATCTCAAGTATGTATTTGATACTTAGTGATTATTTTTGGCTGTCAACTGACTAGACTTGATATAAGCTAAGGACTTCTGTATTCGTGTGGAGTTTTTGAAAATTTCACCCTCCAAAATTATGTTGTTGACATATTAATTTCATGCACAAAGCCAGCATTTATGCTTCAAGAAAGTATTCATTCCTGTGCAAGTTTTTTTAAAAAAAAAATACACTAGAGATATTTCGTATATTTTTCATGTCCCTCATCCACCCATGTGATTTGACTGATTTATGCACAAGCTCTAAGTTATGAGAAGCTCAGATATTCTGGCAAAATGCCTAAAGCAGGGTCAAATAAGTTCCTTCGCCCACAACTAACGGCCTGTCCTCAGACACCGGTCCCCCGCCGTCGGCCGGCGGCCCGCCCGGGCTCCGCGGCGCGCTGGCCCCCGCGCAGGCCGCCCGCCAGCAGGAGCTCCTGAAGGCCGCCGCCCCCGCGGAGCCCCCGCCGCCCCGCGACCCGCCCCCGGACTTCGAGTTCCTCGCCGATGCCCCGTCCATCTCAGCTCTTGAACTAGATATAGTGAAACTGACGGCGCAGTTTGTGGCTCGAAATGGAAGGCAGTTCTTAACAGATCTGATGAAGAAAGAGGAGCGCAATCATCAGTTTGACTTTCTCAGGCCGCAGCATTCGTTGTTCCAGTACTTTACCAGGTAATTGACAGGAAATAATAATCTATGTATCCCATCTATCTCAGCCTTAGAACTAGATATAGTGAAACTGACGGCGCAGTTTGTGGCTCGAAATGGAAGGCAGTTCCTGACGGATCAGATGGAGAAGGAGGAGCGCAATCACCAGTTTGACTTTCTCAGGCCGCAGCATTCTTTGTTCCAGTACTTTACCAGGTAATTGACAGGAAATAATAATCTATGTATCCCATCTATCTCAGCCTTAGAACTAGATATAGTGAAACTGACGGCGCAGTTTGTGGCTCGAAATGGAAGGCAGTTCCTGACGGATCTGATGAAGAAGGAGGAGCGCAATCACCAGTTTGACTTTCTCAGGCCGCAGCATTCTTTGTTCCAGTACTTTACCAGGTAATTGACAGGAAATAATAATACGTAATCTGTGTACCTAACTAATAGTCAAATCATTATAATTTTAACTCGGACTGCAATACAACTATGTAGTATTGTACTACCATTTTCCTTAGTCAGATATTACACTGGCACTGCATCCGCATGAGGCGACGGTTGTTGACGGCAGTTGCTGACGTCGCCGCATCGCCTTTTTATAGAAGTTGCGAACAAAATATTATAATCTAGTACTTTTTTGTTGTTTTTATGGTTTAGCATAATTGATAACAATTGATTAATTATATATAAACACAAAAAAAAGAAAAAAAAAAAAACATAATTCTAGGATTAGTACTTAAATAAACAATACATAGATTTAGCAGTATTCAATAACGTACATTGGAAATCAGATATATTTTGAATACAAAGTTTGTTTGTTTTGTTCGCAACGTAAACACACCTTGTATTCAAAATGTGGCCTTGCATTAAATGTATAAAAAGGTAGTTTAGGTAATACCCATATATTCCACTGACCTTCAGGTTGATATAATTTCAAGCACAACTTTTTAGGTTGCTGGAGCAATACACAAAAGTCCTACTCCCTCCAAAGGAGCTAACCTCAAAGTTGGGGCAAGAGATCCGCACCGGAGCCCTGGACGCGGCCCGCGGGCGCGCCGCCTGGCTCGCGCACCAGGCCCGCCGCCGAGCGCAGGATGAAGCCCGAGTCGAGCGCGAGCGCCTCGCCTACGCCTGCGTCGACTGGCACGACTTCGTAGTCGTCGAGACTGTCGACTATCCCGCCGGAGAACCCGGCGACTTCCCTCCGCCGACAACCCCTCTTGAAGTCGGCGCGAGAGTCCTCGCCCAAGAACGAGGCGTCACCGCCCCTATTGAGGATGACACTGAGATGCAGTTAGAATCCGAATCGGAGTCTGAAAGCGACGAGGAGCTGTCGACTATGGAGGATCGCACGCAGCAGCAAAGACCGGACGATAATCGCGTTCAAGATATGGAGGAGGATAGCTCTTCGAGCGAGGATGAGCGTCCGCCCGTTCCGCCGCCGCCGCGCCGCCCCGCCCGCGAAGAGGCTCCCCTACCGCCTCGTCCGGACCGCGTCGTCGTCAAACAATACGACCCGAAACAACCCCGACCAGCACCCGCCCCGCCGGGCGACGAATGGCTAGTCTCCCCGATCACCGGCGAGAAAATCCCCGCAAGCAAAGTGGCCGATCACGTCCGTATCGGTCTACTCGACCCTCGCTGGTTAGAACAACGAGATCGCGCGGCCGCTGAACGCTCGGATAGAGACGAAGCGCTCGCCCCAGGAGCAGCCATCGAAGCCAGTCTGAAGCAGCTCGCGGAACGCCGTACGGATATCTTCGGTGTCGGTGACGAGGAAACGGCAATCGGTAAAAAGATCGGTGAGGAAGAAAAGCGTCGCGATGATAGGGTCACATGGGACGGGCATACTTCTAGTGTGGAAGCGGCTACGCGCGCGGCTCGCGCTCACATTACGCTTGAAGATCAGATCCAGCAGATACATAAAGTGAAAGGGTTATTGCCGGATGAAGAGAAAGAGAAGATCGGTCCGAAGCCAGTGGTGGCTCCGCCGCCGCGTATGGCGCCGCCTCGTATCGCGCCGCCGCCGCCGCGTGCCGCGCCGCCGGTGTTGTTACAGCCGTTACAGCCTCTGATGGTTCTGCCGCCGATGCCGCCGATGGCGCCGCGGCCGCCGCTGATCGCGACGCCGGTGGCGGGCTACTACGCGGTGGAGGAGGACGAGCCGGCCGCGAAGAGACCGAGGACCGAGGACACGCTGGAGCCGGAGTCGGCGTGGTTGGGTGAGTTGTACTGCTTTTCATTTGATTACATACTATTTAACTTGAACTTTCTAGCTGCAAAATAAAAGAGCAGTCAGCTGAGCAAAGGCTGGGCGAGGAATTTGGCCATAGTCCCCATGCGGGCCTAAAACTTGAGGGGAGTAGATTTGTGTAGGTTTCCTTGAAAAATTTTCCTTTACCTGAAATGCGAGTAGTTCATGCTTAACAGTATTGGCCTAAATACCGCAATACCTGAAGGGACATTGCGGTCGAGAGCCAACACAGAAATCAGATTGATGAGCTCTGTATTAAGCCTAATATCTAATAGTGTTACACTCTAGGCTTCACATGTTCTCTATCCTATCATTGACTCCTTCTGTAGATACACGTACAGGTGTATCTAATCGATCCGTTCGTGCCAGCTTTAGAAAATTTACCTGTATCTCGTTGAAAACATTACGGACCGTTACGATTTTCAATCCTTCAAGAAAAGAGCGTATTCACATCTTAATCCTTAAATGCATGGCCTTGACAATGATTTATTCAAATTTTAATTTTGACATGCTGTCAATAGAGTCAAAAATACATGATGCATATATACATCAATATGCATTTAAGGGTTAATGGTCGGTAACACACCCGCACCCACATGCTGGACACCTGCATTACCACGGCTGTTGCGGGTGTCCATGGGCGACGGTGATCGTTTACCATCAGGCGATACGTCCGCTCGCTTGCCTCCTATACCATAAAAAAATTAAAGCGTATCCATATATATCTGCCTGTGACTACAGGTGTAACGTCAGTATAAAATTAAACGTAAGTTTACGCGATTAAGACCCGTTTGTCGTTAACACGTTCGCCTCCGGTAAAGTTTCACTAAGTGCTAATACTATACCGATCGAAATTATCTGATAGAACTCCTATGCCAGTGACACGCATGTGTGACCGAAAAGATTGTACTCCTATGCCGGCGACACAGCACTGTGTCAAAAACGTTCGTATTTTTATGCCACTGGCATAGGAGTGAGAACTTGATTGATGCTAGTGGCATAAGAATAAGATTACTTTGATCACGTATGTGGGTCACCGGCATAGGAGTACAGTTTTTTCGGTCACATATGCGTGTCACCGGCGTCGAACGTGTTAAAACATCGCCACTCGTTTCGGATTTCCTGTTTTCCTATGCCGGTGACACACATACGTGATCAAAGTAATCTTATTCTTTTCCTGTTGTGGATTTTACTATTCCGATTTCCAGCTCGTCACGGCGGCGGCTCAGTAGGCGTCAGCGTAGTCCTGCCCTCGCAGCCCGAGCGCTCCGAGTGGCGCCTGGACGGTCGCGCGCTGCCGTTCTCCGTGTCGCTCGGGGCCGCCGTCGCCGACCTCAAGAACATGGTGCAGCGCGCCACCAACATGCCTATAGCCAAGCAGAAGCTGCAGTATGAGGTATGTCTAACTTCCAGCTCGTCACGGAGGCGGTATAGTAATTCAGATGACTTCTGACCGTGTTCTTTGTCTATTGTTAGAAACCGCAAGATGCTACTGTATTTGCATAAAAAAAATTAACCGTTTATTTAAATTGCGACTCCATCACCCAAGCAATAAGATTCAATGTTAACCAATACGGAAGAAAACAACCCTGCTTATAAAAAATACATGTATTCCCTACGGTTCCCAAACGCACAAGTAGAGTAGGGCGCTCTCGAACCAGCTTAAAAGATGACATCTCAATCCGTTAGAAAGATGCGTTTCGGAGAGTGCGCTTGCAACGGTTTTCCGAGCGACCGCTGAGCGACCATTTGGAATTACACGTGGCACGCCGCACGGTTAATTCCAAATGGTCGCTAGTTGATAGCACACTTGGTTAACATTGAATCTTACTGCTTGGGTGATAGAGCCGCAATTTAAATAATTGGTAATTTTTTTATGCCAATACAGTAGCATTAGCATTTTGCAGTTTTCTAACAATAGACAAAGAACACGGTCAGTATTCATCTGAATTACTATACGGTAGGCGTCAGCGTAGTCCTGCCCTCGCAGCCCGAGCGCTCCGAGTGGCGCCTGGACGGTCGCCGACCTCAAGAACATGGTGCAGCGCGCCACCAACATGCCTATAGCCAAGCAGAAGCTGCAGTATGAGGTATGTCTAACTTCCAGCTCGTCACCAATGATATATAAGTAAAGATACGTTATACTCTAACAAAATGAGCGAAATAAATACTTCACATCATACACCTACGATTTATTGACAGTTGACATACACCTATCTTCATACTTCAAAATGCGTAAAAGAGATGACAAAATACATATACTCGTATTTAATAAATAAAAAGAGACAACTAGCATTTGACATCGCGCGTGCATTCTTAAGGTTGTTATTGATAAACATTGTTTTATCTTTGTTACTCTTGATCTTAAACAGCATAAGCTTGTCTTTTTCTCGAAGTCAGTCAAAAACGTCAAAATGGCGTCCTATTTATTTTCAATAAATAGTAAAATTGAAAAAAAATATATAATTCAGTTTAATTGCGCATGATGTGTGATGTTAAGGGCAATTTTGCATTTTATCTTGTGGTTTTCACTATTGTATTAACATAAATGACATTTAGGGCGCAGTTCATGTGATTTGCGAGAACTCGGCAGTGGTACACACCTCTCGGTGGTCTGGGTAGAACTAAGAGCGATTGTTAGAATTATCACAATCTGAGCGCTTCAATTTTAGAGCCGGTGTAACATATCTTTACTTATTATATCATTGCTCGTCACGGAGGCGGCTCAGTAGGCGTCAGCGTAGTCCTGCCCTCGCAGCCCGAGCGCTCCGAGTGGCGCCTGGACGGTCGCGCGCTGCCGTTCTCCGTGTCGCTCGGGGCCGCCGTCGCCGACCTCAAGAGCATGGTGCAGCGCGCCACCAACATGCCTATCGCCAAGCAGAAGCTGCAGTATGAGGTATGTCTAACTACCAGCTCGTCACGGAGGCGGTATAGTAATTCAGATGACTTCTGACCGTGTTCTTTGTCTATTGTTAGAAACCGCAAGATGCTACTGTATTTGCATAAAAAAAATTAACCGTTTATTTAAATTGCGACTCCATCACCCAAGCAATAAGATTCAATGTTAACCAATACGGAAGAAAACAACCCTGCTTATAAAAAATACATGTATTCCCTACGGTTCCCAAACGCACGAGTAGAGTAGGGCGCTCTCGAACCAGCTTAAAAGATGACATCTCAATCCGTTAGAAAGATGCGTTTCGGAGAGTGCGCTTGCAACGGTTTTCCCAGCGACCGCTGAGCGACCATTTGGAATTACACGTGGCACGCCGCACGGTTAATTCCAAATGGTCGCTAGTTGATAGCTCCCTTGGTTAACATTGAATCTTACTGCTTGGGTGATAGAGCCGCAATTTAAATAATTGGTAATTTTTTATGCCAATACAGTAGCATCTTGCAGTTTTCTAACAATAGACAAAGAACACGGTCAGAATTCATCTGAATTACTATACAGTAGGCGTCAGCGTAGTCCTGCCCTCGCAGCCCGAGCGCTCCGAGTGGCGCCTGGACGGTCGCCAACCTCAGGAACATGGTGCAGCGCGTCACCAACATGCCTGTAGCCAAGCAGAAGCTGCAGTATGAGGTATGTGTAATAGGCATGATGACTGGCAAGTCAATTCAGCATCTTTTTTCGAACTGTCAAAACGATCACCACTATGGAATTTTATATGAAATACTCAAAAGTGACGTCACGTTTGAGTACTGCCAAATGACCTACTCTTTTAAGTTATTTTCAATTTATTAAATAGAAGTTCTGTACAAAAATTACTGCAATCTACATCTTAGTCATAATTTATTCGTGTATTATGTCGTGCATAATGTTAAATAATTTATTTTAACTACAGTCATCATCCCTATTACCGGATACAGGGGGTGGGGTCATTTTTGGGGTATGCCTAAACCACTAATTGGAGTTCGAGGCCAAAGAATCTACGAAAATATTGCCACAACAATGAAATGTTCATACAATAGTAAATCCTTATTTTCTAAAAACAGACGTTGAGATATCTTATTTATTGGTCATTTTAATTATTTAATTTATAGAAACAATATAATTTACTTATTTTCATGTAAATATAAGATATTTTAATAAAAACTTAATTATAAGCAATTATTAGTAACAAAGTTGGTATTGCGCTGGTTTGCTGTGGATTTGGTACAGCAATTTAACTACACATAAATTAAAACCCTATTTCTACATACGTTTAGAAAATTGCAGAATAATACATTGTAGCGTGCTTTATGTTCACATTTCGTATTCGTAAAATTCCTTTGTCCTACAAATTTCTTTGGCATTGCTATAGTTCTCCATTTAAATTATCATAGAGATCTAACGTTTTGTTTTCTTCCGTAAATTATTAACAGGGTGACCCACTTGGTTCAGCCATGTTTAGCTTCGCTATACACCCCATCATCAAAAAATTAAATTCCAAATGAAAGATACTGGGTGAAATGTTATACACAATGATACAAAATCATAATTATTTTCTGGATCTACTCATGATTACAGCCAAGTTTTACTATGGGACCAGGGACCAGCTTTGAAAAAGTTACCACAAAATCTACATCTCCATACATATTGTGAAACCAGCTGTCGCTAGTTACAATCGAGTTGTCATTAATATGTATGTACAAAAAATAATAAACATTGATGGTTGGAATTGCAACGCTTTTGAATGTGTATATGAAAAAAATGCTTTCATTTTACATTTCCAATTTTCTTTCCCATAATTTTAACATAGTTGTAATTAGGTATATAATGTTTTTATTAGGAATTATTTTAAATAAATAAAGTAAATAACAAAAAGGTTGTGGAAACCTGAAAACTTTATTTGACAATGACTTAAGAGACTTTGACAGATTTGACAATAACGCATCTGTCGTAGTTTCGTTGGCCTCGAACTCCAATTACTGGTATAGTGTTGAAAATTTCCGGATTAAATCCCGTTTTTTTCTAAACAGCTCGGTTTTACCAGATTTTTTTCGAAAAAATCAATGAAAGTTACCACTCATTTTTTAAATTCTTAAGCCCATGTGAATTAGGTCTAATTTTCATTTATACCAGGAGAACGCGATGTTATTGAGGAAAAGTCAATTGAAATAGATGGAAAGGAGTGACAGTTACATTGATTATTTCTGTAAAAACCCGAAAAAAACGAATTTTCATACATTCCCGAAAAAAACATTAGAGATTTTTTCCGACATTTTCAACGGACAATTTACCTAGGTATGCCGGCACCAAATTGCTAATTTCTAGTACTGACGGCCACTGAACTATGCTGCAGACAGACAGACATGGCGAAATTAACAGGGTTCCTAATTTACTACGGAACCCTAAAAATGTTCTGACGGCATAGGAAATAATTAACATCGAAAGATATAGCTTAGGCGGGTCCTGTATTTCTTGGTTACCTGATTTTACAAAGTTTGTATCTCTATGAGAATAAGGTGTACTCATTGATAGCCAGTATGTGTTGATGTTTCATTTTGTCCATCCCTCCTACCCTGTAGTAAAGTAATACTCCTACTCCTTCGTGTATTTTCACCTGATGGTCTCATCGGAACATCAGCGTTGTCTCACGCCAGCATCACGCTGAGATGAGACCATTTCGTGGCTTTGTTTTTGTCTCTGGTTTGTTAGTACACTTGAGGAGTGTTTTTTCAAAAAGGCTTATTTCCAGTTTGAACTTTTTTTGGGAAATTGAGAAAAACATAAATCCACGGTTAATCCATTTCAATATTCTTTCTGTGGTTTTGATATAGTACTTAAGTAAGTTGATATAAATGTTATGGCACTAAATATATTGCTTTATCAACTTAATTATTAAGTTAATATACCATAAACTTTCAGAACTAAGCCCTTTTCATACGAAACTTTTAGAATTAAACCATTTTGTTGCCGCCTTGTGAGCTTATCCAATAATACACAAGCTGTTTTTCAAGGAAATTTTACAAACCTTCATTTATACAAAACCTTACTTAATAATAAGTTATTGTATTAAAATATACACTTCTAAAAGTTATAAGGGAGAAATAGGCCCTTTTGACTCGGACTTTGATATTTTAACATTTTGGAGGACAATAAGAGGCTTATTAGAACTTGAAATTCAAAACATATATGTATTTTTCTACTTTTAGCAAAACTACATTCATAGTTAAAAAAAAGTTGAAAGTGGAAATAAGTCCTTTTGAAAAGACACTCCTCACTTAGTATGTGTTTTTTGTTTAGTTAAGGATTACGAAGTCTATGAATAAATAACTATACTATTCTATTGAGGAACAAAAATATGTAGGTATAAAAATCACCATTACGCTCATCATATTGGATCCTTGTGGATTGCTGGTTCCGCCAGCCTGTCTCAAACTCGATACAACGGACCATGTTTAACTTTAACATCTTTCCCCCAGGGCCTGTTCTTCAAAGACAGCAATACGCTGGCGTACTACAACGTGCCGCCCGGCGCTGTCATACAACTGCAAGTGAAGGAGCGAGGAGGCCGCAAGAAGTAATGACAATGACATACACTATTTCGTATATTCAGTACGTCCAGGGGACAGAGTATAGTTTACTAGAAGAAATTATCCAGAACGCTCAACCAAGATAGTGAGTCACACATGGAAAGGTCACGTACCTGTCAGATAAATCAATTTTAACCTTTTGGACGTCAATGACTGACATATTGGCACGCCAGAGACCGATATGGACCTCAGAGCAATATAGACCTAACACGCATGTGCGTACAATTCAATTTCAGTTTTGACATTTTGTTGACGTGGCGTCTGGGTGACAGCTTTGGTATTTGCCATGGCGACAAAAAGGTTAATGATATTAAACTGTCATTATAAGTGACCCAGGAGAACGTTACCATAGCACCGAGTGGCGTTTCATAAATCATCAGTAAAAAATGTTTTTAATCTGATCACCCGATATACTATGCTGGACGAAAGTTGAATTAGTGTGAATTAAATACTATGAATGGGGGAATATATTAAAATATAAATTCTGACACTAGTAAATTTATTTTGTAAAACGGCAGGAATCAAATCTTGAAATAGGTTTATTGTTTGTACTGTTATGTACTTGCTAGCTAATAAAGATATGGTTCAAATGTAACTGTTTTATTGAAGGAAATTTTGAACAGTCCCCTGCCCACATTGACTTCAAGTTATAGTAAATTCAACACACGACACTTGTGCCATCAGGACTAAATCTCAGTTAATGAGTTACACATAATAAAATAAGTAAAAAAAAATTTAAGTTAAACGGTTTTTATTGCACCAAAAACTAGAAAATAAAAATTAGTTATAACTAACCGTAGATGCTACTTTCTGTAGATTACTCATGTGTAACTATTATCACTGTAGTCTTCCCAAGTCGGATGCTGAAAGCCACGTTTAGCCTGTATGTCACTGGATTAAGCGTTAATCGGAAACTTTTACCAAACTGAAATAAAAACGTGGGGCGTACGCAAGTGTGGTAAAGTCACTATAGTTATTTAAGAACACACATAGCAATAGTGTACCTAATAAGTTTTGTTCTGGCCTTGATAAAAGCTATTTACCTCTGTAGACGTGTTGGAACAAATGGATGATTAATTGCAAGATTAATTGAATTACTTATTTTGAACTTGTATGTTTCTTTACAATAACGCCCCACGTTTTTTATTTCAGTTTGGTAAAAGTTTCCGATTAGGTAACGCTTAATCCACTGACATAGAGGCTAAACGTGGCTTTCAGCATCCGACTTGGGAAGACTACAGTGATAATAGTTACACGTGAGTAATCTACAGAAAGTAGCATCTACGGTTAGTTATAACTAATTTTTATTTTCTAGTTTTTGGTGCAATAAAAACCGTTTAACTTTAAATTTTTTTTACTTATTTTATTTTCAAGTTTTTTAGTGCAATTGTTAAGTTAATTTCCGATACCTAATTATTCAAGATCAAAGATACAATTATGCATGCTAGCGTTTATACTCTCGCGCTTTCATCACGAATCACGACACGTATTTTAAACGTAATGGACATTATTTTATGTGTTAAGAGAAAGGAATCCCTGCTGAATAGATATTTTTAGAAATCCGACACTAATTTTTTTTCATTAAATATTTCGATTGACAAATGAAAACCAAAGGCAAGGCGTAGTTAATGTAAGCTTGAATGCCCGTGCCCGAAGTGTCTCAAATGGACGTGTTATTCATACAATACCTTTGATAACAGAGATCTGACAATAAGGAATATATCAATCAATTTGGTTTATTGAGTAAAACATGTTAAATTTTTATATTGTACAAATTATACAACTCGTATTTCGAGACTATAAAATTATAAACTCATACTCTCAGTCAACCAACCGGAGGACCGCGGGTCTGACGGAAAGTCCGACGCGAACCGAGGGCCCAAAGGGTCAATCCAGGCCCGACGGCACGCCCTACGCGAACCCGAGGGGTATACTCATACTCTCAGTCTTATTAACTGGATGACTGCAGGTCCGACGGCTCGCCCTACGCGATCCACTCACGCTGTCACTCTATCAACTGGAGGGCCGCAGGCCCGACGGCTCGCCCTACGCGATCCACTCACACTGTCACTATCAGCTGGAAGGCCGTAGGCCCGACGGCTCTCCCTACGCGATCCACTCACGATGTCACTCTATCAGCTGGAGGGCCGTAGGCCCGACGGCTCTCCCTACGCGATCCACTCACGATGTCACTCTATCAGCTGGAGGGCCGCAGGCCCGACGGCTCTCCCTACGCGATCCACTCACGATGTCACTCTATCAGCTGGAGGGCCGCAGGCCCGACGGCTCTGTCTACGCAATCCACTCACGATGTCACTCTATCAGCTGGAGGGCCGA
>JALPQI010024376.1:0-11122 GCA_025490895.1 Thaumatotibia leucotreta
TTTTTTTGTCAGTAAATGCTTTATTTTTAGTAATACTTTTCCAAAAAGAAATTAGTTAAAAAACCCAAAAGTTTTTTTTTTATTAATAAATTCCTTCATTCCAGAATTTCTCAAAATTTTTTTTTCAAAAATTCATAACTCGAAAACTACAAAAAATCGGCTAACATACATGGGGTATATTCTGATAGCTCATGACGTGAGGAATCTAAAAAAAATTTTTTGACGTCAAGGTTTGGACCACCCTGTATATATTTTAATAACCACTGATTATTCAAAATAACTCATGAATATAGTAAATATGTAAAAAGGTAAACCAAGCAAAACATGCCCGAATTTCATTGTGTACAGTCTTTAAACGTCTAAAAGACAATTTCAATTTTTTACAATTTTTTCAAATTCAATATCAATTCATAAAATTGAAATACCAGGTACATACGTTCCTAATGTGTACAAAATATACTGATAAATGGGTCGTATACCACTAATTCAGTTTCGAAATATCATGGAATTGGAAAATCGTTAATTAATTTGACAGTTCATGAGCATTTTATTCAGAGAATAATAGTATTGTGCGCATTGTACTGAATAATCTACATAGCCATTTTTCACATCTTCATAAATATATTTAACCGGCTTAGGTAAATCAATCCTAAAACAGAGTTGGACAAACAAAATAGTGCTCGTGTAATACGAAATAAATAAACTAGTAATTACGTAGTGATAAAATGTTGACAAGTTCTGTGGTACTACAATATAGACACATACAGCAGCATAAACCAAAAATAAAATAAACTAGCAACATAAGAAGCGTTTTTCGATGCTGATGCAAAGCCGTTTATGCGCACTTTGGCATTAGCAAAAAGGACAGTAAGATTAAACAGAACATGAAGTCTGACAAGCTTACGAATAACCATCATTCTTGAGGTTATGGAGTAAAAAAAACTGTGATCAAACATTAGACAAGTGCCTGAATGAGCTTATTTGTATGACGCCAATGTTAGCTAAGTAAAATGTATGAATGAACAAGCAAAAGCCCTGTGTACAGCTGCGTACACGCACCAGCGAGTGGGGAGAACCTCTCGCAGAAGGAACGGAAGGCGCGCCGCAAGCGAGCGGCCACCCCCTCCGCCCGCGGCGACTGTCTGGGCCCTTTAAAGAAAGACATCGCTAGTCACTGCCAAGTCCCCTAGTTTCCACTAGAGCTTAACAAGTTCGGCAAACTCTTCCAATAGTAAAGGAGTAGTATAAAACGCTCTCAGTTTTGAACGGCCGTTTTAGTTTCATCGTTTTATTATTACTGTATGTTTAGTCTTCATCGATCTTAAATAGCTATGACAAGACCTGTCTCTGTATGACGAGTAGGTAACTATTAGAGACAAATGAGACAATCAAGATAGGTCAGCAATAATGATCTAACATACCGTGTTAGTATGACGTAGCGCCCGTGAGAATACCACTTGGGAATGAGCTAAGCTATGCATCAGACGAATGAATTCTTGGAACGTCGCGGCAGTATGTACGACGTTACTTAGTAATATTTACAACGGATAGAACTGACACATATAATTGGTGTACCTTTCTAGATACAGTCAGGATCGAACATAGCTATATTAAAATGTCATATGTCGGTATTTAATCGAATAAGCGCCGCTACTTTTGATCCTGACTGTACACCGCAGTATCTATGTCTAGGGTTTTTACCACACAGCAATTTTAAGACACAATATATTAAATAATTGACAATCATATTTATAAATAACTTTAAGTAGTATAATACTTTGATGCGAGTAAATTCCATTAGTAACAAACAAATAAATTAATAGAATATATATTAAGTAGGTAGGTATTATTTTGTATGTTGTACAGCGATTTATTTAAATAATGGATTTTCATACAACATCACGTCACAGCAGCAGTTATTCCATTAAAATGATATAATTGAAGTACCAGAGCAGCATAACTCACCCAGTGCATTGTCACTCACTAGCTCGAGTTTAAGTCATCCCTAATTTTTAGAAATGATTTAGACCATTTTAGTATTAGGAAAATACATTTGTTTATTCCCTTTTTTTCCCTCACAGGTGTGATGAAAAACATTGTGTGTGCCAAGGGCGGTACAAGAATTATGAACTCGTGTGACTTTCACACTTGTTCACAATTTTTTCAACTATTCACGTGCGAAGATCGATGACGTCACGCAGTACCCACACCAGCCGCGTGATAATAACAAGAACTGTCACGCGATGCCGGTGGGATCCCTACTGTTTCATAGTTTCACCCACGACGCATTGAAGCACGATACGTCTGCGGCACGGCTGAGCTAGGTGCATCGAATTCCTTCAGACGTAATGTGATATAGTAGGTAATCGTATTAATATTACCTACCTAATTATAAATGTGAACGTTTACACTTACGTAGCAAAATACTAGTCTGTAATGTGCTGCCAGACAGACAAATTGTAGTTTATTACGTTTTTCCTCTTTATATCAGCTCCTACGGGATTATTATTTTAGAACGCTTTTGCTCTCCTGTCTAAATATGAACACGCTAATTCGATTAATTAATAAGGAATATAAATTTTATCTGAGTGCAGGAAAACTGCTATGACAACGTCCGCATGACAACTTTAGGCGTTGTTGTAAGCACGGCAACACACGACGGCTTTTAGTTGTTCTTGGCGTTAAAGGGCTATACTTAGACTTAGATGTTTTACACAGAAAGTCCTTCATGGAATTATTTATTTTAAAACAGGAATTGGACGCGTACAACAAACTTAGTTCTAACATGAATCCGCCAATAGATAAAAATCTGACGTTACGTTAATTAGTACATAATATTCCGCCGTCGCCTGATAGGTATAACAAATGAGATGGCAGCGAGACATATTCAATACAATGACGATAAACTTGAATGCAGTTAGGTATTTATAAACGCCCATCGCAGCTCCATCGGCTAATTAATCGTTTATTCATGTCATTTTGTTTTTTTTAATTTAGTAGAACAAAACATAAATTAACTAACGCAAGTGTGGAAAAAAATATGATGAATTAGAGTTAATCTTTATATTTCATATTAAAGCGCCCGTTATGCTAAAAAATGACTGTCCCGTGAATAATTATTTGACCCTCTTAGTTATGATTTATGATACTTAATTCTATTTAATTCATTTATGCATATAAAGATTGTAACATTCATCTCATAACTGTTAATATTGGCTCATATTATAACTAAAGTTAGTAAAGAAAAAAAACTAAATTGGATTCAAGTAACATTTAAAATTATTTCATTTAATATAGGACAGCACACATGATCCAATCTACTTTAGGATGTTGACTATCATATTTAGAATGCTGTTTGGGCTACTCCTCGTTTATTAATTAAATACGAATTTTGTTTAATATTCAATTGAACTACTAATACTTACTAGAACAGCCAACTAAAATTTGCAACTGCTAAAATGTATTGCGTGGGAGCGCCGCCTCCTCCTTTACTATGTGCGACGTCACATATCCGCTAGTGCGTGGTTTATACGAATACCAAGAAGTGACGTCACACCTAATTATTTAACTACTCATTTATCAAATAGAAAACGCAAAAGCCGATTGTATATTTCCAATTACCTGTAAATCTGATATCACATAGCTTACGTTGCGTAGTGCCCGTAGCGTATTTAGTAGGGCAAGAGACTGTTCGAACTTTTACGCACTCACCTACACAATATGTGCCAATGAGGTTAGCCAGTGAAAACTAATTACAGATGGAGGTCTTCCAAAAGTTCAAAATTCCCATTTTGGAGCAATTAGGAACGCAGAAGGTGCATTCCACGAAAAAGTCTACTATGTCGTGGACGTGACGGCTTTGACAACTACCTTAGAAATATATGGAAAAAGCGAGAATTCTCCATAACTACAAACACCCAGTTATAAAATTAAGATACACCAAAAATTGTATTTGTAACTTTCTTAGATGCACGGGAAGAACGGCGTCACGTACCCGACATTCTCGTGCAAAGCACCAGCATCACATAAATTTTACACTGCCAGTTACAAAGTCAAGCTTTTATGCCTTCCCTATATCCCCGTGAGTTACAAGACCCCGTGTTAGTGAAATTTCAACAAAGTAATATTATTAAAATAAAAAACAGTCATAGTGCATTTTAAGATTTTTTTTTCTAATATGAGTATTGTACAATAAATTTTATTATTTTCTGTATTTAGACAAAACCAGACATTATTACCTGGCAATATTTTGTGTTTAGTATCGGGACTTCCCACAAATCAGTTCTTCTACCAATTTACTAAGACGTAGGTACCTACTATGTTGATACATCATTCGATAAAGCATATTTATTTGTAGTTACAGTTACCACGCAATAACAAATTAGGTATTTTTTATTTTGTAATTTTATAAAAATGTTGACACAGTACTTTACAAAATGCTTTACATTAGGATCTCATTGACTCTGGCTACTAAGTTGTCTTAACAAACAACAACATGTTCAGTTTGTGAATGTAAAATTTTACATGTGCGCGTTCATATGTTTTTTTTTATTATCTTCAAACTTTAAAAATAATAAACTATTCGATTTTTATGAATAGGTATAGCTCATCCGTACAGTACCGGTGTTCTCACTAGCGCCTTCTCGGTCTTTATCAATTCGGGCAATATTTTGATTTCACACGGTGGAACTACGAGGTGGCACGTACTAAGTACCGTTTACGACGTACTACGATAAACATCAAATCTTATCGTGTTCGAGATAAAACACTAATGCATTATGTAAATCATTTTTACGATTGCGCAGTCAAAGTACACTTATCTTCAGGTATATTGGGTAGAATTCTTTATAATTTGGATTAGCAGGAAGTGCACTAACTACCAGGATTAAAAACTAAATCGGACGAATCGAAAACCGTTAAAACTTGAATTCATAGGTTCATCTTCATCTAAAGTACAGTCAATCAATTGGAACCCTAGGCTTTTTGGGAACCTTGTCGAAGTGAGGTCATAAATCAGACTAGGAAATCTCATATTGATACATAAGTATACTTGTCATTTTGACATGCTCCTATAGTGGGTTCTTATAGTGTACAATTGGTCGAGTATACATAGACATCTTTCATTACACAAGGGTTAAAAAACGGACACGCAGAATAGGCTACTTGACCCAATTTTAAAGTTTGTCGTATATTATTAATCAATATCTGATTAACGGAAAAATAATAGAAATATATTTTTTCACGACCTATACTTCGTTTTATTTAAGATTAGAATTATCTGTCAAACGGGTGAACAAAGAAGCAGTGGTCGTAAACCTTCCTTCTTCGATTTCGGCCGATACCACTGAATTTCTCGGAACTTATGTATATACATATCATTTGATATTTACCGATAGCTGAACGCATAGTTTTCACATTTATTATTAATTTGTTGGCAAAACTGTATTTAAAAAAAGTTATAAGTGTTTTATAAGCAAGATGGCGGCAATTTAGAAAAAAGATATATATTGAAAGTTTTCGTTTAGTGTTTGGCGGTTTTTAGCAAAGTATTTTTTTTTATTTGTAACTAATATCGTACCGATTTTACATTTACTGAATTGAACGAAGTTTACAGTCTAAAATTTAACAATATTTGCATATTTAATCTGGCTTACATTATGCACTCCCAATACTTTTAAAAGTCATGCATTTAAGGATTAAAACTAGCGGTATAAAAGCGGACACGGTGTCATAAAGACTGAGCAGATAACAATACTAAGACAACCCTACGCATCGGCAACGTCGTTTAGTATTTGTCGCCATTATAGGCGGTCTGGGACGCTCTAATGTAGTTTGAATTTGGTAACAAATTAGAAAATAAAACTCATATGACATACATAGTTTTATTCACTGTCAGTGGAAGAGTCCGAGGACTCGGAACCACCCACGTTTATAATAATTTTTTCCACAGTGTTATCTATTACATTATCTAATTTCATTTAAAAAATATATTCTTTTAAAATGTTATATACCGTAGCCAACGATATGCCAGCAGTCTCAGCAGTCTTTTTCACACGTTCCGATTTAGTGGGATATTCCTTTCTATGGCACATTTCTTAATTTGTAAATATTCACCACCATTCGCTTTTCACTGGAAGTCACAGGATTTTGCTTTCATCCATTTTAAATGTGCACCAACAAACATAATATCAAATAGATCAACAATTAATAACGAAATTGAACAAAAACGATAACAACAATCTTTAAGTAAGCTAACAGCAATATAAAACACAACCGACTCAACCGACAACAATATGAAGTCGAATGACAGACAGTGACATTTTAAAATTGTGTGAGAACTCTGCCTCTTTAGGTTTTTTAATGTACAACCTTTCCATGAAAAATTGCAAACGCAATTTATTAAAATTATTATCTTTTCATCTTAGAATATAAATTAACTAACATTATGTTTCTTATCTGTTCACAACACTGAGTAATGTGTATTAATATAGCATGATAATACATTTCGTGATATTTAATAACTCGTATTTACTGTTCGATCCGCAGAATTTCCCTGTAAAAAAACCTTATATCTCGTTCTGCAAAGGTCTTTCTAATGCTAAAAAAAACGAAGTATAGAAAACCGCAAAATTATAACTTAAAATTTAAACTTTCGTAACCGCGCGAAAACGACACTAGCCATGTTAATGCTTAGATTATCTGTGGTGTGACGTCACTCAAACCGAAAACAAACATTTGACATGTCACTTATGTCAATGTCACAACAAAGCTACAAGCCTACATGTCCATGGCGAATTTCACTCGTATAAGATTCGACATGAAGTTAGTTTAAGATCCAATGACGTCACGTCATGGCCGACACCGTTTTCAGAGAACGAAATAAAAAAAAATAAAACAAATTTTTCAATGAAAAATATGTACCCATCATACACTTTTAATACACCGTAATCGAAAAATATTGATCTTTTCAATAAATACTACAGAAAATAATAATTTTTTGCACTAAATTTTATATGAGTCAAGTAGCCTATTGACATCGGAGTAGTAAATTACAAACAATTTGGTGACAATGGTAATCAAACCCAGAATATAATAGCTGATCGTAGTACTAACCTGAATCAGCCGCGATTTCAGCAACGGCCGCACAGAAGGTGTCAAAGTCAACATTATCTATGGCGACGGGTAGGCTCCTATCGGCGACGTCTCGCGGCACCCTTGTCGCCTCTTGCAGCGCGTCGACGGCGCGCGGGCGCGGCAAGCGCGCGCTGCGCCCGCCCGCCGCGTCGAACAACCGCCGCAAGCGGTGGATGTAGTTGCCGATGTTGTGCCGCGGGTGCGTGAGGTTCCGCCCCCGGAGCACCTCCCCGGCGCTGTCCAGCGCCGACGATATGTCATGGAACGTGGGCAAGCCTCTCCGCTCTACGGCTTCTTTTAACGTGGCACGCGCTCGCGATAACTCAATATACTCTCTGAAAATAATGGCAATAAATAAGTTGGACGAGCTTCGCTCGTAATCTCTCTGTGGTTCGCTATCTAAATAGCACATAACAAAGAAACATTCGGAAATTCGCAATTGCATTCAGTTCGGTCGCAAACAACATGTTATCATATTAAATAAAATCGCATAGCATTATCACACTCGCTTATAATGTCAGAAAATTTACTTTGTGTTAATTTCACTTTGCCATATTTTCTCAAATTTGGAATCCTTTTAGATTATTTTAACTGTTTATTATTTTAGTCAATGAAATCAAATGAATGCATCATAGATGTAGCGACAAATAAGGCAAAGTGAATTGTTAGCATATAAAATCGTGTTTCCCAAATATTAAGGTTTAATTGCAAGTATTTAATTGGAAAATCTTAGGTAAGTATATAAACACATGGATCTACAAATTGCCAATTATACACTTCCTTCAATATCATTGGTACAAATCAAAGCCAAAGTGCAGTTCCCCTTATTTATAAATGTCGGTTATGTCGCAGTGAACATCCGTCAAGGTTAATAAATCATGATTATATAGAAAACGTTTTCTACGCAACAAACAGTAATCGGCATCGTTAGCATGTCGAAAGCGCATGCTAACGGTCCACAGTAGGTAATATGGTTAAACTGACTCTTCAGTGATAGATTCCTGGGCGATCTTCTGGTGGCGCGAGTAGGGGCGCATGACCAGCAGGAGCAGCTTGGGCGGGGCGGCGATGAGCGCCGCCTCCACGCTGGCGGCGATGGCGCGCGTCTCGCTGTCTAGCACGAATAGCAAGGCGCGCGCGTCTGACTTGGCTCGGTGCTCGCGCTCCATCAGCTCCGTCGACCAGTTCTCCACTTGCTGATAAATTAAATATATCTATACACCTTCTTCTCTCCTTTAATCCTAACGTGACGTCTATCAAACCGAAGTTTAGATAAAATGTAAAATCCTTTTCTTTCGGCTTTTTACGGAAACGCCCAAATTCTCCATTGAACTGCAGCTAATTGAGACAGAAAGATAAATACGGAAGTTTCCGTGAAAATACGAAGGAAAAACATTGCGCACGTATCTGTAATGAGACTAATGAGACTGATAATTTCTCGTCACGTGACCAAATCAGTGGAAAAGGGGCTAAACAGTTTACATCGGTTTTAGCAATAGAGTTGACGAGTTACACGTGGTAAGGAAGATAGGCAGGCACATCGATTCACGATTTCATTCAGCCATCGCACTCGGCCCATCGGGCGTCTATCCAAAGAGCTAGCAGTTTGATGTGGTGGTCCAATAGGAAGCAATAAACATTAAGTTAGCTCTGGAGAACGTAGCTTGTTCCCGGGTGATTCACGTTAAGGAACTCTGTGGCCTTGGAAACTTTATTTTCTTATTAATTGAACTCGAAAGTTAATGATTCATGTTATGGGGGGAAAGTGTACAATCTACAGATATAACACTTACAGATCTACGTTACAACAATTAATTAGTTTTGGTCCATCAACGTTGACAACCACAAACCCAGTCGACTACCCTGTCCGTAAAAACGGAAGATATCCAGAAAAATGACTTTTTGTTTTATTGCATAGGCAATTAGGTATCACCTACGTATAACGTATATTTTCAATAAATTTAATACATCGATGGCAAATGGCAATTGACATCGATACTGAATCATTAGCGCGAATTATTTTTTCCAGGGCTACATATTAAACGAAATTGTGTCTATGAGTGAATTTATAATACATAGTAGGTATAATTCAAAAATATGCAAAATTCTGTATTATATATAAATCAACTGATATTTTGCGTTTATTGAATATATCAAAGTGTACGATGAAAAACCCGCCAAGGCGACCGACTATGTATTCATGGTATCGGTTCCTGTCCTTATAGGGCGTCCAGCTGAATTGGGCAAGTGTCGTAATGCGCAGTTCTATATTTGTCAAAAACAACTCATAGAACCATGGGCGTAAAGGTCAATAAAATCGATCACGAGAGTTTGATTACCAACCTTGCCTAATTTAGACTTTACTAGACCAGGATATTTTTTTGCAGATATTTATGATTATATGATTACACATAATAGGCCCGGCCAGATATCTATATTTGTATTATGAAGAATATCGAACATGTGGATACTTGTAAATTGAAAAACTGGAAGTTCCACAAACGCAACACACTGGATGTATATTATTTAGGCTTTATCAACAAAATAAACTATGACAGACTGGGTGAAACTTTTAGAAAATGTAAATTTCAACTAACCTAATTAAAATATAGGATAGGATTTAAATTATGGAATTTAAGAAACTTTTATTTAGTACGTTGGTTAGTTTTAATAGGTATTTATTGCAAACACTGATTAGGTAGCTAGACTTAGAGCAATATTTGTACGTAATTTGCAAACCACTCGTATTTGCATAATGAGTTTATAAAATTATAGTAGTGTGTAGGAGGTTGAAGTAGGTATACATGCATTTGGTGATTGAACTTACGGGATTGAAGTACGTGATGCCCATCTTTTTCAGCTTAGGTATAGCGATCTCTTTCCGCCAGGTGGTGGGGTTGCAGGACCCTCCGAGGAACACTTCGCAGTCCAGCGACGACGCCTCGCTGCCTGCGCAACATACCACATCAGTCACTTTATTCCGGCAGTTAACTAATAATTAGGAACGGCACCCGTTTTACAAGACAGCTTTTAGAAAAGAAGTAATGAAAATTGGTAAGATAGTCCCGATCTTGACTAAGATTTATAAAAATGTAACGAGCAGAAACAGAAAGTTAAGATGAATAGCTGACCCTATTTGTAGAGATGGGTACGAGGCACGCAAAAGAAGTACAGTTAATTGTCAACAATTGTAGTGCGGTCCGACACGCAATAGCGCGTGAGCGTCAACCGCAGTAGTGAGCAATCAATGAACAGCACTATGCACGACATGGACAATCTTAAGTGAGACCGTATTACCGTTTAATACGAGGCCTATAACCATTATTGATCAATGCTGTAGCGTAACAGGACAATAATAGATACTGCGACAAGTTGACGTGAGGCTGCAGGAAGACACTGAAGGACAGTACACCTCGATTCATGAAACATCGCGGTCAGGTCAGGTGAGCGGCGTGCCGGTTCGTTCAACCTGCCCACTCATCGTTCATGATTGATGAGCATCGACTGCGTGGGCTGCAACTTGTCGGCTTCTCGTACGAATGCGCGGCTACTTTCGAATGGATGACTCGATAAGAGCGTTTAAAGTGCTCTCGAACTATGATGCCAGCTTTCTTATTATTCCAAATTAGGTCACGAACAGAATTAAGATAATAATAATAATAACGGTGATGTTGTGTTGTTGCCAGTACACATCTGAAGAGACTAAAATAGACACCTATTGCACACACCACGAGTTGAATGAAACGCACCTAGGTTAGGTGAACCTAAGTAATGCGCCAAAATCTGTCAGCAATTAAAATATACAAATTGATCTAGCTAAACGAATATGTCACTTTTATCAAAAAAAGCGCTTTAGTTGTTGTCGATATAATTATGTGTTAGTTTTTAGTAAAACGCCCCACTTTGTCGTTTACCATAAAGACGAGATTTTCTTGTATCTTTATACGAATAAACTGTCAAAGCGACTTTAAGGCAAACGCTTTGTGGG
>JALPQI010024378.1:0-16288 GCA_025490895.1 Thaumatotibia leucotreta
TTTAATTTTATCCTGACGTTTCGGGCATGACGTTACACTTGTGGTCGCAGGCAGACTCAGACGTCAGGATAAAACGCGATTAAAGGTCGTTTGTCGTTAAAATAATTATATCCTTACAATTTTCTAAGTTCCAAATACACTTTTCACACCACCTACTCGAATACGGGTCTTTTTTTCCATGCCAGGAAAGAACAAAGTGGCACTTTTCTATTCAAAGACTTTCTATTGCCAGCCTAAATATCATTGAAATATGAAAATAAACAGTACGTGCATAATCGATTACAAATACAAATAACTTATTCAAACGTAAGCACATGTTTACAATTTTCAAGCGTTATCCAGTGGGCTCCAAACTAGGCTGAGCCTGTATCTTGGGACCCACACTGAGTCGGTTAACATTAGCAAGTACATACAGTATAAAATTTATTATTTGCACATAATATTATATTAAATACATTTTTTTTCTCATTTATAGGTGGTGTGAGAAGCAGTAAATGTCACATGGTATCAAAATATTTTTTTCTAGGGCGTTAACGATTGAATCCCTCTTTACACACAGGATTCTACTTTAAAATCCCTCACTACGTTCAGGGTTCTATTGTGGAATCCAGATCTTCAGATTCTTTCAGATCGACATCAGAATCTTTATTCAGATTTAAATCGACGCCATACAAGTAGCCCCAAGCAAAGTCAATTTTCGAAATTTCCTCAAGGAAACGAAGGGTTGAACAAACATACGTAAATCATTTGGATTCGCTGTAATCGGAAAATTAGCGGAAACCAAAGATTCCAGCATAAACGTTTAATATGAATATTTATGAATGTCCTACACTTGTTGCTCTACAAATGACCTTGTAGAGTAAAAACAAAAGCACGCTTTTCCGTCAGTCAACAATACGTAAACTGGAAAATTAAGTTTGCTGTAGAAAAACGGCGAATTTTTAATTCTATGTGCTATCAACTCTACGCACCTGTTTTTAGAACCTCTTTGGGTCAAACGCAAACCCATGTTCGGAGTCTTTCCGGTGGACAATCTAAAAGTTAAGGCCTATAAAGCTTGATTTTCTTATGAAAGCCTTATCTTCATTAAAACGTACTCCTTTTTCATTGCGTTGTATGTTAAAAATCATTGCTACCTGTCCACAGACTGTTAACTATCGACCACAACAAAGAAAAAGTGCGTGTTCAGCTGAACTGTAGAGACCCTCTTTCCTGTGGCTAATAAATAGTAAGCGACTGGTAGGAGCGTAGTCGTGATTTTTATCATACAATTCAATAGGGAAGGAGTGCCTTTAAATGACAATTAGGGTTTTAATAAGAAAATTAACTCTCATAGCCCTTAACTTTTAAAATGTCCACCGGAAAGACTCATAACATGATTTTGAGTTTGACCCCTTTGCTTATGTTATGATGGTCCGGTATTTCTCATTTGTCGTCGATGCGCCACGTCTTTCGGAGAGCCTAGGTCCCCATTATCAAGCACCTAGCCCCGCGGCTCGGCTCTCCGAAACATGTCGCGCTTCACATCATCAGCCTGTAATAGTCCGCTGCTGGACGTAGGCCTCTCCTATTAACTATGCTTATAGACGCATTAAGAGGTGAATGGGTCAAAATTCTTTTCGTTGTCTTTTTTCATACCACTTTGTCACGCTTTTAGTTGCTATCTCGATTCAGTATTTTCAAAAAATCCGGAGCTCTATCTAAAAAAATCTTTTTCACGCTAGATTTTAGTCTATACATCAAAAATTGGAAACAAAACATCATCTCACACAAAAATCACAACTGTGTCACGTTTTTTAGGGACAGAAATTAAGACAACGAAAATAATTTTGACCCAAATGCCCATAATCGCTAAGCTGGGAAAGCGGATTGGCGATCGCAGTAATGTGTCCACTAATATGATGACGCTGCTGCCGATCAATCTTTTATCAAAAAATCGTCAGTGACACTTCAATCCCTTAGTCGACTCTTACGACACCCGCAGGAGGAGTTGGGGTGTTGACAGATGTATTCTTACTGCCGTCAAGACACGGTGCTTAGTATTAGTAGTGGCTAAATACAAGTTTAACCGTTTCGTTATAGGTATTTATAGGTACTAATTATGTCTCACAAAAGTTTCGATTCAATTAGTTAGGTAGGTATAATTTTTTTTCCTTGCAAAATGAAAATAAAACTTTATATAAGTCCATGGACCGCGCTTTAATGTTTGTATGACAATCGGAACGCCTGATAAATAACTATAAGCTGACTAAACCGTTTTTGAACGTGAGTACTGAGTTAGACGTGTGCGCCGCGCCGGCGTCACGCCGCCGCCGACCTTTTTTGCCACGCCGCCGCCGCCGACTAATGGTCGGCGTGAAATCGGCGTGGCCTTGACTCAATAACAGAGTTATTTCTTATGGGCTAAATACTACAATACTAAGCTTCGTATTTGCTTTATGTATTTATATAATGCTCTTATGTAGGGAAATTTATTGTCAACCTATTAGTTGCTTTCGAGTGTCATCACTCATTACACGTAGATTCTTAGGCTCGACAACTTCCAGCGTCCTGAACAAGCCGGTTTCGGTTTCTAGAAAAGCTTTAGCACTGTAAATCACTTACAAAAGCAACAGGATATACAAAAGACCGAAAGGTATAACTTGCCCCTCAGGTTAGCGTTCGTGTTCGTGGTCTTTGAAGCATTGAATTGATCGAGACCTGGGCTGTACTACAATATCTTCAGCGGTACCAAGTAGACTACTCCTACTTGCATCGATAACCCAATTCTGGGCGTTGTGACTTATCAACTCATCAATTTCTCTTTCACGATCTTCCACCAACCACACCAATTTTCCGCAGCGTAGATCGCGTCAGCAACCCGAAAGTTTAGTGAGTTGCGGATCTGGTCTCTCCAGCGCATGAGGCTCCTTCCTCTCAGCCTTTTCTTTCCAATCTTTCTTGTGACAATAAGTTTTTTGAGGTCTTCCCCAGGTTTGAGGGCTATGTGTCCCAAGAACAACTAACCAAAATACAGTAGAACAAGTACGCCAAATAGGTAGACTACCGGTACTCATTTTGTAGTGTCTATGGCGGGTACCATAACCTCTTAAATGCAATTCAGTTTAGGTTCGGTTAGCCAATTTTTGACAGTTATTCTATGCAACTGACACATCGCGATTCAGTTTAGATCCTAAACTGTCTTCAAGACTGGTATTCGAAATCCAGATTATTGCAGCGACGATTAAGACTGGGAGATGTCTTGTCTCCAAAACTGTTTACTATTGCTTTGGAAGATGTTTTCAAGATTTTGGATTGGAAATACTGGAATAGGATGGGCTTGTTATCAACACCACTAGCGAATATATCACTCACCTTCAGTTTGCAGAGTATAAAGTTATTATGGCTGAAACCATGGAGAACCACCCAATGAGTACGAGTGAGGCGAGTTGGCGCGCCTTCGCAAGGGATCGAAACGAATCGGAGGGCCGCAGGGTATCACACTAAACCATTGTGTAGCATGGGAGCGCTAGGCTGTGGCAGCTCGGACTTCAACCTTGTCACCTAGTGCGCCTCTGTGAAACGCTCCAGGCCTTCAGCCTTGCACGAAACTGGGCCTTCGCGATCTATTTAGATACAGAGACGTGTTTGTGCGCCTCTACTTGAGCTCGGTCTGGGGCCTTCGCTGGCGTTAAGACAGTTGGGAAGCGTAATTGTATCGGAGAGCACTGAAATCCTGACACTCCAGGCCTTCGGCCTTCGCCGGCTTGACGTCTCGCCATCGGGTCTTTGGCTCTCAGGTTCAGCTTATTTAGATACTAGGCCAGATAATATATTATTGTGATTAAGAACGTTATAAGTTTAAGACATCTGTAGAATTTTGTAGTTGTAAACCATGGTTATAATTTTTTGCATATTCAAATGTAATTAAAATGTAGACTAAACACTATAGCTTAATGAAAATAAAACAAGCCTGAGAAAAAGCATTCATGTATTTGCAATAGATCCGTATTATCCGAAGTAGGTATCCGGATTTTGATATCCGCTATATGTAATGACGAAATGTAATGTAATGAAAATCGACGGATATTGTAAACCGTAGTTGAGAGCCGCAGAAGAACTGGAAGCACCAACATAGCTCAAAAAATCGCTGAACTGAAGTGGCAGTGGGGTGGACATACATTACTCGCAAAAGTACCGGTGGGGCAAGTGATTTCTTAGTTGCAAGCATATATTGGTCGACGCAGCGTAAGATATATTTTTGTGATTGCGCCTAGTCATCTTATCATCATTCACTAAAACAATGGTTACTTATGAAATTTTAGGATTTATTTGTTAAAATCGTCATATTATATAAAGGTTTGTATTTTACACTAAATTCTCAAACAAATTATTTAATTATCATTCCACATTATGGAACGACTTCCATGAGCATTTTACGTTTTGTTATCTGTCAAACGAAAGCGCTACGCTCCAAGGTCATTACTTTGCCACACAAGTGAATAATATGCGTTTTTACCCGTTCGTATTAAAGGATAAACGAGCGCTTTACGAGCTAGTGAGGGGAAAAGATGTTTAACATCTCCCTTCTCAAGACAGCCTTCTTTATGCTAATGATGCAGCCTTTGTTGCTCACTCTGAACGCGACCTTCAGTTAATGGTAAGTCAATTCTCGCAGGCATGCTCCCTTTTTGCCATGACCATAAACATGAGGGAAACCGTTGTGCTAGCACAAGGAACCTCCATAGTCCCAGTCATTACACTCGATGGCACGCTGTTAGAGGTCAATTTTGAATTTGAGAGGTAGTTGACAGATTTCGCTACCTAGGGTCGACCGTAACGAACAACCTCTCGCTCGATGCGGAGGTCGACATTCGAATCGGTAAAGCGGCTACCGGCAACCATGTTCGGGAAGCATAGTACAAGAGTATGGCAAAACAAGCACCTAACATCAAAGACCAAGATGGTCTTTCAGGCTTCTGTTTTAAGCATACTCTTGTATGGAGCTGAAACCTGGACGACGTATGCAAAAGTAGAACGTAGGTTAAACTCCTTTTACATGCGGTGCCTTCTTAAGATCTTGGGTATATCATGACAAGACCGGGTGACAAACGAGAGGGTCCTTGAAATTGCACAGCTGCCTAGCTTAACCGCGTTTCTTAAGCAGAGACGTCTGCGTTGGTTAGGGCATGTGCACAGGATGGAACCCTCCCAACTACCTCGCAGTGTTCTTCTTGGCGCTGTTGCGAACGTAAAGCGTAGCGTAGGAAGGCCATTGCTTCGCTTTAAAGACTGCGCCAAGAGGGACATGATTGCCTTTCATATTGACTACCGGCACTGGGAGAAGGTCGCAGAACAACGAACGGAGTGGCGCAAGTGTATTGTGGAGGGTTGCAAAATTTGTGATGAGACATGGCTTGCTGCTGATAAGCGACAGAAGCGACGCCAAGGTGCTTCGGCGCCCATTTCCGCAAACTTTCCTTGTCAGTCCTGCGGTAGACTATGTTGGTCTCGCATCGGTCTATTGAGTCATCAGAAAAGGTGCTTCTCGAATATTACACCGTAAATTGTCTGCCATAGACGCTAAGGCCATGATGATGAAGTCCAAACCCAATTATTGTTGAAAATATTATGTTAGAACATGGTGGGAAGAGAAAACTGAAATGTACTGATCAGATGTTGGATATGGTGGTCAGTAATGGTGTTTAATGAACATTTATATTGTATTTGTCTAAACTATGACAAATTATACTATCGAATTCAGCTTTTTTTATTCATGTGACCTTGACGCCGATTTCACGCCGAAATCACGCCGCCGCCGCCGACTTTTCAGCAAACGCCGCCGCCGATCATTTTTAGATCGGCGCACACGTCTATACTGAGTACGTGACCGAAGAAATAAATAACAGGTCAGAACAGTGCTTACATACCAATGACTACGCTATACGGATTTGGCATGATTATTTGTTATTAATATTTAATAATATCGGCAGCCTTATGCCCCGGCCACGACATTGGTCTAAGAATGCCGATATGGGTACAAGTGGGAGCACCATACGTTTTCCGCTAAGCCGGTCGTAGACCGATGTCGTGGCCGGGCCTTTACAGCTATGCTATTCTCTTATTGACACATTCGAAGCTGCGTTCGTCAACGAGCTCGATGTCGAGACAGCCTTGTCTAAAATCCTAGCTGTTTGATTTGACATTAGGAATCGAGGCTGTGAGCGAGCTTGTGGGCGAGTTCGTCGCTGTTTTTCGTTAGAGAATACGAAGTTCATACATTAAACGTCAAACTTTCGACGCAATGTAGTTCCAGCTCACACCGCATTCGTCGCCGAGCACTAGTGTCGTTTAAAGTACATTAGTGAATACCATTTTTAGGCTCGACGCTGCCGCAGCACTGACACAGCGCTGACAGCAAGGCGGTTTCCTTAGTGAATAACACTGCAGTCTGTGACGTAGCGGAGAAACTTCAAGAACAAGAATGTCTTCGGTAGTTTGGCCACGTTTGTGGCCAGTGGCCACCGACTAAGCATGTGACTTATGATGGTCCAGTTTTATCAATTTATCGTGCTACGCGTCACTTTTGCACTTGCATTATTAAAACCTGACGGCATCAACGACAAACGATTAAACGCTGGACCATCATAACATAAACCTACACAAATGCCTTAACCTAACCCTTGGCGACCTCCGACCTCGCGACAGGCCACATAAGCGATGCCTAAATGTGAGGGCTGACCTGCGACCATATATAACATGGACGTCTAACGCCAGCTCAAAAATGCCCTCAAAAACAATTGTTCAATTGTGCCAAGATGGGCAGGACATAGCGCTTATCTTAACACCGCGCATTTTTCGGCGCAACATCTTTAGGTGCGTTCAAACTAAAAGAGCATTCGCTGTTCTAACCTCCCACTCTACGAAATTCGATCGGTACACAAAACGTGATTGGTTGATTTCGTAGAACGGGCGCTAGAACAGCGAATGCTCTTTTGGTTTAAACGCACCTATGACAAATGTTTATAGAATATCGCCAATCAAAACTTTAATGGACCAATCACAACTATTTTTAAATGGCGGTTTAAGTTTTAATAGGTTGATTTTGAAATTCGTTGGCGTGATGCATTAAAAACGGGGTGACATTTGTCAACTAAAATTCAGGACCGTTTTTGAAAGACAATTTAGTATGGCTATGGTAAAACCTGACGCAGTGCCGGATTTACCAGTAGGCCAAGTAGGCCATGGCCTAGAGCGGCAGATTTTAGGGGCGGCAGATTTGGCAGCAAAAAAAAAATTTTTTTTGGTGTCAATAAAATAATTTGGCAGATTTTACAAGCGGCAGAGTAGAAGCGAACTTTTTTAACCTTTTCAACGCCAAGAACCACTAAAGTGGCCGTGTGTTGTCCTGCCTACCACGCCAGCAGCCACTAAAGTGGTCATCGAGTATGCTGTCAAAGTAACTGTCTTGCTGACAGATAAGGTTTATTTTCGTTGTTCATTAGTAGAGATACTGGCGTTTATGTCACAATTTGATGCGCGAGGGAAGGCGTTGAAAAGGTTAAACTTCGGCCGTGGCGGCAGAATTATACAGGATGGAAGTGATGGAACATAGTACCAACATCGAAATATCTATGAAATAATGTATCCCCTCATACAAAATGAGTGATTAGATTCGAGCTGCGCGGGTTTTTCGAACTACCCACACTTGGTCTTGATTATTCACTTCTAGGCTAGGGTTGTCACTAAGCCTACACTCAACACAAAGGAGTGTTTTTATGGCTTTGAAATGGATATTTCACCACGCTTATATTTGTAAATCACGGGATTCCACGACGAGATTCCTAGCCCCTCATTTTGATTAATATTCCGATGTTTCTTAATTTCGATAGCTTCACGTACTTTTCGGCTATGATGCAATATGATGTATACGTTCGGTTGAGAGGACTTTCGGGTTATGGAGCTTAATACAGTGGTTTGGTCCGGATTCCAACAAATGCTCGGCCACAGTAGATTTATTAGTTTAACGCTTTTTAACAGCCGTGATATATTATGTTCCTTTACCCTTTCCGCTATGGTGCGTTTGGTTTCCCCAATATAGGAACTACCACAGCTAATAATCAAGACCAAGTGCGGGTAGTTCGAAAAAGCCGCGCAGCTCGAAGGTGTTGATACATTTTCTCGCCAGTCTGCTTGCGACCACGGGTGTAACGTCATGCCCGAAACGTCAGGATAAAAATAAACGTAAGTTTACGCGATTAAGACTCCTAACAAAAAGCTTCGTACATTAGTAAAACTAAGGGAATCCTGAAGTCGTAGGAAGTAGCTGGCGTTTAATCTTTGTGTCAGGTATTTTCCAAACTGCAATGTATAGCGATCTTTTTTTGGAAAAGGAATCCGCGTACTACACTACAGCATCTCAAATATACTTGCGACCAAAACGAATAAAAACTTTAATTAAAGTTTTAGAAATTACAGGCTCTTAATCTTTAATAGAAAGAATTTACGAAATGATAAAATCAGCTTTGCACACTGGAGGATAAGAGAATCGTTCCCATTTGGTAGCTGGCCACAAGATAGGAAAACACGTTTCTTATTTCGTAGCTATGTACCAAACATGGCTACCAGATGGTACCAAAATCTAAAAAACAGTAATTGTAACGTTCAATCATTAACAATAAATCTGGGAATAATGAAGCCTTCTAATCAATTGGAATAGCGTTTTATTTTGTAAATTAATAATAGTGCGCTAACAGACGACATCTCAGTAATTTTTACAATTAAACAACAATAGTACATTGTGCATCAAGGGAGGTAAGTACGGAATTACTAACGAGAGTGTTAGAAGCCCGACGCCGTTAGGCGGAGGGCTTTTATGACTCGAGTTAGTATTCCGCTTACCGATCGTGATGCATACAATGTTTTTCATCACACTTGCCAACCAAAAAATAAGTTTTAAGACATAATATTATTAAATGACGAACTGACATTTCTATTACTCCCTAGGGAATTTCACTTTTCTATTACTCCCGCTACGCGCGTAAGCAATGGCGCGCTTAGACAGCAAGTGTGATGAAAACATAATTAAATAAAGTTACCTGATTATTAACAATTAAAGAAGCAATCAGAAAAAACGTCGCATTAATAATGGAATTTAAAACGTATGTTTCAGCGCTTTCTTCTTTGAGTAGTCTACTTCGAATCAGGAATATTTTTCTCACATGGAAGCCAGCTATGAGCTACCAAACCTGGCTACAGGATGGGAGTAAAAGTTGTTTTCTATTGTTAATTATCAGATAACTTTAAAGCCAAATAATAATGTTTTCTGGTTTTATTGTAACATTGATTGATTTGTTGTTTGCGAGCGAGCGTTGTAAAGTACTAAAAAAATAATTTTAATTAACTATAAAAACCAAGTTGAAAATTAAATGGTTTAATTATGCTCAGACTGATTTTTAATTTTTGAATATTAGCACTTCTTTATTTTCCCAATTTAAGGACCTCTATCTAGAGTTTGTGTGGTAAAGGTAGAGTCGTATATTATTATTAATTTCCATACAAAGTACACACCAGTGTCTTCGCATAAACTCTAATCTACCACTGTATCGGTCATTGTATGTTGGCTAGGCGTCCATCCCTCCACTGTCACACCAGCTAAAAGTTCGCTTACTGTACAAAGTAAGAAAAGGCCTGCTACTGCGAACACCGAAGTTCGTAAATTTCGGGGATTTGTATCCGTCACTCTAATGACGCCTTCATTGCCTGTAATTTGAAATTTGTGGATTTCGTAATTCGCAGTAGGGATGCTGGATTTACTCTCCTGCCACGAACGCTCCGGTAGTACGCACACACGGCTGTGAAATGAAATACCTGCCAAAGTGTCCAACGACTAATGTACGAAGCTTTTTTCCTAAGAAATTATTTAAATTAGCACGGTGGATAGGGGCGGCAAAATATAAATGGCCTACAGGCGGCAAATTTCTAAATCCGGCACTGACCTGACGGCATCAACGACAAACGATTAAACGCTGGACCATCATAAGAATCATAACATAAACCTACACAAATGCCTTAACCTAACCCTTGGCGACCTCCGACCCCGCGGCAGGCCAATGAAGGGATGCCTTATAAGTGTGAGGGCTGACATGAGCGTAAAAAGATGAAGATGTTCAGCAAGCCTAGCGTAACAAATGTATGTCACGTGACTTTTCGTTCGAATCTGTCATTCTCATACATTTATTACTTATCGCTTATCGTATACTATTGCAGAATGGCATCTTGACTAGCCCTGCTGTGCTTCATCATCATCAGCCTATGTTAGTCCACTGCTGGACGTAGGCCTCTCCTGTTAACTATGCGTATAGACGCATTAGGAGGTAAATGCCCATAATCGCCACGCTAGGCAAGCGATCGCAGTAATGTGTCCACTATCATGACGCTGCTGCCAATCATCAATCTTGTAGAATAGTCAATGACACTTCAATCCCTTTGTCGACTCTTACGACACCCGCAGGTAGAGTTGGGGTGGTGACAAATGTATGCTTTCTGCCGTCACCACACGGCAACTGCTGTGCTTACATTATCAAAATACAGGCCTACGCCCAGTATGGGACCAACGAGTGGGATCACTAAATTACAGTTAACGTATCTTGTCATGCTAATATTCGTATAATGGAGTGTTTATTCGGTATACGACATAAACTACCCACTTATGACACTGGTCTCACCGAGAGCTACTAAGGCACTAGTCACACCGCGAGCTACTAAGCTACGGTAACTACGGTAGCACGTATCTTTTGTTCGTGTTTATAGCCGATAGTTCAAGGCTTAGTAGCTCGCGGTGAGACCAGTGCCTATGCAATGAACTATCGGCTATAAACACGAACTAAAGATACGCACTCCCGTGTAAAAAAAGAGACACGGCGATACTCGCCCGACGGTGATAGCTGATAGCTGGGCGAGTATCTCCGTGTCTCTTTTATTTACACGGGAGTGCGTATCTTTTTTCATAGCTTAGTAGCTCGCGGTGAGACCAATGCCTATTATCTGTTCTGTGCTTTTAATGAGTTGTTTATACGGTAACTTGCTAATTGCTCTGCTATCAGCTCTATTCTATGATTTGATATCGGCCTTGGTAGTAAAATCGATGTTCGATTCAATTTTAAGCAGAAAATGAGGCAAGGTAATTTGTATTGTAAACAGAAAGATATTCTGCATATTTAACGACATTTTAAGGTGCATTTAGACCAAACGAGCATTCGCTCACTCTATCCCCCACTCTACAGGTGCATTCAGACCAAACGAGCATTCGCTATTCTAACCCCCCACTCTACGAAATTCGATCGTTACACAAAACGTGATTCTTTGATTTTGTAGAGTGGGGGATAGAATAGCGAATGCTCGTTTGGTCTGAATGCACCTTACGAAATCAACGAATTTCGATGAATCACGTTTTGTGTAACGGACGAATTTCGTAGAGTGGGGTATAAAATCAGAGTTGCTCGTTTGATCAGACAGAGAATGCTCGTTTGATCAGACAGAGAATGCTCGTTTGGTCTAAATGCACCTACAATTTAACACAACTGTGTGCTTAGACAAGTTTCCAATCGCTAACACTCAATCGTCAATCGTGGATGATAGGAAACTAACAGTCTTTGTCGCACTAATAGGAATGAGTGACAGAGACAGAAAACTACGATACGCTACCGAGCGTTAGCGGTTGCCAACATACCTAAGCACCCTGTAAAGTTTGCGATCCGGATATCCGCCCAATTTCGGAACATGGGTGAATATCTGAGCGTTTCAACCGTCTAATTTTGGTGGTATCATTTTCGCCGAAGTATCTATTCGTTACAATGTGCTGCTTTGTCATTTGAAGGAGGCACGGTACCTTACACAAATGACAAAGTAAGTATAACATTGAGACGTTTAGAAACTTCGGCAAAAATGATACCACCAAAATTAGGCGGTTGAAACGCTCAGATATTCACCCATCTAACGGGTGTTCAGATCCGGATAATTCAGATCCTACAGATCCAAAAAATATATCTCTTAAATTGTGGTGTAACACAAGAAATGAACCATTACAAGCACCCTTGCTTCGACTATTCTGATGGTATCTGTGCTGTTTCTATCGAGATATAGCATAGTTTTACCCTCGAGTTATCAATGTTCAGTGAAATATCGATATTCCAGTCTGAGCTTGACCTAAATATCGCCGGGATCCAGGGCTTTGGATAGTACCTAGAAACCTTGTTGTGACCTAGAAACTGCTTATTTTGCACGGTAAGCTCGATAATATCTAACCATAAAACTATATCCTAGCTTTGAATTTCCTGGATTTATGGTACATATTTGCCTCCTAATGCGTTTATACGCATAGTCCAGAGGCCTATGTCCAGCAGTGGACTATCATAGGCTGATGATGATGATGATGATGATATAGGGGTCGGAACTATGGGAACACTTTAGCCAAGGAAAATACAAAAATTATTGAAAAATCGGTATCCAATTTTATTCCCTATCTCGGAATATTCAACTTACAATGTGTGGGTGTGTAGATATGTATATTTTATGGATGTATGTGCTATGTCAAGTCCACTTGAGAAGTTTTGTTAAAGTTTTGCACCCATGGTTCCGATCCCAAATTGATAATTATGATTTGTCAATTCTCAAACAAATTTTACATTTGGATCACGTCTTCGAAATAGATAAAAATTAGTAGGCTCGTACTGCTGGTAGAGTTAATGATGCTAAGCAAGATGCGCCACATTAACTAATATGTCCCAAAATATTTGTATGAAACTTATTTGTTACCAAAAATGTATAGAAGTAGAAGTAGAAGAAGGAAACGGCAGATAAAAAAATGTAGGCCCTTGTTTTTGACTTGTTCAATTCCCATAGAAAACTTTATTTTGGTGCCTTTTTTACTGGCAAAGGTTGTAGTTTATTTTTTATTTGCTGTGTTTGCTTAAAAATGACAGTACCTACCTTCATGCGTAGGAAAACGTAGAAAACTCATTAAGGTTTTAAATAAAATTGTGAAAAAAATTATAATGGACCTAATAACGACAATTTTAAAGTTTAGACATTACTGTCCGATAGTAAGCGTTATTCTTCGAATAAACCAAACTTTTGGTGAAATTGAGCCTAAGTCCTGATTCCACCAAACTTTTATTCGAGCATACTCTTAATACTACCCACCAAACCAATGCTCGGCGGGGGTGAGCTGTTTTCATTCTAAATGACATGTATCACGTGACATTTAGTATGAAAACAGTTCACCCCCTCCGAGTATTGCACCAAACATACTCTTGTATAGTAATGTCAAAACTCCATAGTAATTTGACACAAGTATCTGGGAGTAAGCGTGGGAGTTCGCAAGGTACAATTTTATAAAGGTAAGTACTTACTTTATAAAATTGTTCCCTATTAAACTTGAATATCATGTGCCTTCGAGGATTAGAATCGCCTACGTCATCGGATTTTAGTCGGACTTAATTAATTATTGCGGCTTGAACGGCCTGATAGGGGTTTCTGAAATTGTGAGTATAAAAATGGCGTGGTTAACAATTTTCCTTGGTATTCGTCAATCGTAAAAAAAGTTCCCAAACATTTTTATTAAAGACTCATTTCGAGCGCAAAGAACTCTAAGTTCAATCAAGAAATACTTTCCGATACTTTTATCACTGATTGTACTTCTTTTAGTCATTTCATCTATCAAATAAAACTAGAAAAAAAAGGATTACATCGCGTATATTAATTAAATTTAACTACATCCCGACGTTTCGAACACTTTACAGAGTTCGTGGTCTGAGGGCGACCATCATCATCATTTCATCTAAAGGTGGGTTTACACCAAACGAGCGAATACTCATTCTATCCCCACTATGAAATTCGTTCGCTACACAAAACGTAATTCGTCGAAATTCGTTGATTTCGTAGAGTGGGGCATATACTATAGGTATGTAGTTCTCAATAAAACGAGTCTATTGAGCCTAAGCTAGAGTTGTGCAAAAAGTAATCAGATTACTTCTGTAAATTACATTTTTATGTGTACTTTTGTAATCGAAATTACAAAAGTAATCAGAAGGAGTAATTTGATTACTTTTTTATTATCGGCCAATTTTGGCCTAAGCTTGATAGGGTCTCGTCATTTCGTTCCCAAGTTCCTGTGGCCTTCAGAATCCATCATCAGACCAGCTCCATGATATTATTTTGCATTGTCATCAGACTTTCATAGGCACAGACAGAGCGAATCATACCGTCTTTTTTAACCTAATGTAATTGACTCAAAAAAAAAGAGTTTATTCCTACTTTTACTGCCAAAGTTGGTTTGACAGACTATAGCTTTATCTCAGTAGGTAACCAGGAAGTGGATAAAAACTTGCAACATTTCGTTTTTACATGGTTTTACTGACAATCGTCACAGATGAAACTAAATATGCATTAAAAAAGTAAAATCCGTCACAGACCTTTAAAAAATGTTGTGAAAAAAAAACCTTTTTTCTTGTTAGCCCTTATGAACAGCCGAAAGCACTATATACTGCCTAAAAAATTAATACTCGATTTGTGTCATCTTGTGTTTGGCAGCAACACGCGGCCATCTCGAGGCTACCCGTCTCTTTTCAAATGTATAGTTTAAAAAGAGACTGGAGACCCCACTGGAATCCTTAAAATATAAATAATATAATTACAAGGTGGCCGAAAAATATACAGTATGTATCACGTCGTAGAGCCAAGAAAGAAACCCATTAATATTTAGATCATACTTACTAAACAACTTTTACTATAGTAAATGTATTTTTTTTCGCGAATTCGAGTTTGGCCCTATAGGGCCAAACTCGAATTCGCGAAAAAAAATACACTCCCATACAACTTGTTCATGATCACGCAATCAAAATGTATGAAACTGTCAAATTTTTTTTTGTGAATTCGGGTTTGGCCCCGTAGTAAAAGTTGTTTAGTATGATCTAAACATTAATGGGTTTCTTTCTTGGCTCTACGAGGTGATACATACTGTATGTATTTCCGTTGCCAGTGAGAGTTTGGTACTCAGAAAAGTCCCATTAAAGGGTTTTTGGAAGTTTCAGAAGGGTTGGGGAAATTTTAAAATACATAACTATACTAGATGCCTGGTACTACTATTAGGTACTTAGTGCTATAGTACTATTGAAATATTAACTAATTCCCGAAAGCCGCCTATTTCTTAGTCCTTTACTATAATATAAAGAAAAATATAAAATTAAAGTAACTTCCACATTAAAATTAAATTAAATTAAATGAAAACCTGGCCAGACTGATATACACTTTATTATTTTTAAGTTTTGTGTTACTGTAGGTTTCTGATTGTTGAGTCCTGCGTATGTGTGCTTTCGTGAATAAATTACTTTTTCTTTCTTTCTTTTTCATTTCATTAAACTCAAATACTTATCATACGCCTCCAAGGATCAAAATCGCCTACATTAAAGCCAATTTTAAATATAGGGTTGTGTAGGTTAAATAGATATTAATAAATTCTGAAGGTCTACCACGACTCACAAATGAACTATTGCCTCTCTCCCGCACTTGTACATTCGAACGTAAGTGTGAAAGGGAGGCAACACTTCAATCATGGTTCGTGGTAGGTCACATGATTGGTGTGGTGGGACAGTCGGTCGCCGCGAGATAGACTTCCCGTCTTTTACAAACTCTACCAATAAAAGAGAGACAGATAGTCTATCTCGCCGCGACATACCGTCGCACCAATCATTTGCTAAGCCGACAGGACAGGTTTCAGAATTTTAGTGTCACAAACTTATCTGAACTAGTGACGGTTGAGATTAGTATAGCCACTAAATATTTTTTCCGGGTTTTTAGGGTAAAAATAACGTCATTAGTCAGTCATTGCCCATGGTGCAAATTAATGTTAATGTGCACCTTGTTTTAACTTTTACAAAATGTAATTATTTAATATCATAAAATTAATTAAGGTAGTTCCAGTTCGAATTCTGCAAATTTCTTCGGTTTTGTCTCTGTCACACTTCGTTGCACATTCTTTGTTTTTTAGATTGTATTTTTTTATGTTACGATGTGTGCAATAAAGAATATTGTATTGTATTGTGTATTGCCTTTGTTGGAGTGACAATGATAAATATACTCGCAATTAACGAATTTCGAAGTCTCAGTAGTACCTATACCTTCTACCGCAAACACCAAAGTTCGCACTTTTCGATTTTTTTTCTCTATTAACTCTAACGACGCCTTCGTTGGAGTGATAAAATCCCCGAAACTTACGAAATTCGCGATAGTAGAAATGACACTAGCTGTC
>JALPQI010024379.1:0-20799 GCA_025490895.1 Thaumatotibia leucotreta
AATGATACAGTACTATAATATTTAAATATCTTTTGTTTTTCAGCTATGTAGGTACCCTACTAATACTAACCTATCCTAATAGTTGCGTACTTACATAGTAATTTTTCGTTAGTTGTAGTTGATTATTTGAAATAGAATGCTTTAATTAATTTTTTCTATAATCAATTTATTGAACAAATCAGCTTTTATTAAATCTCATTGCAATTTCCAATATTGCATTAATATCAAGAAGACTTTTCATTAAAGTTCTATTTATACAACTTAAGTAAAATTGAAAATTGCGAATTAGATAACTGTTTCACGTAAAAGAGATTTCAAAGTGAAAAGAACTTTGCAAAGCTCTTCGCTTTGATTTGTCCCTTTGTTCCCAAAATGAAACGCCATTTGTAGATGACTATCTTACGACTGGGATAATGACACCTTTTCGTTGAAATTATATCTCATTTTTAACCCTTTAAGATGAAAATATCATTTTAATTTCGAAAATTGTGGAGTCGAATCTTGTCTTAATTTAGGTAAAGCAGTTTTAAGATTATTAAAGGCCTGTCTTTTCCCTTGGGCAGCCTTCAAAGCCAAAGTTTTCAATACTTTATAATTATAAGCAATGATATAATGTATAGGTTTTATTTAATTAATCACTTAAAAGACATTTCTAATAATTTTATATGGCAAATATTTACTGAAATAAAATTATTTAAGTGAAAGTCGCAGACACGTTTTCAGTTTCATGCAAAAATATGATACTTTTACAAACAAAGTAATGGAATGGTTATTGTTGCAATTTATTGTAATAAATTAATCATAGATGGCGTTTTGGTGGTCCCTAACATCGTAGGCAGTGGCAGAGCCATTACATTACCAACTAGGCTACTAAGGCGTTTAAGCATTTATTTCACCTAATTAAGTACAACTTACGAGTATTAAATGACCCTTACTACATAAAATAATTAATGTTTACCTCTACTTATCATAAAATCTTTTGAACGCGATCAAGGGAATTATTAACATTTTTTCATCTTACATGAGTAGTATAATTTAAGGTGAAAATTTTTTAATATGTTTATATCCTTCAGTACACCCAAATCGTACCACGATACGATACTATCACTCTTTCAAATGAATGACGTTTTCTTTTTATGTTTTGTATACTGTTGTAGTCTTATCATTTTTGATTAACTAAAAGTAAGCTTCAATCGGTATCGCTCCTTAGCACCCCTACTCAATATGCTTAACGCATTTTCCTTTGAGCCAACCGTCATGTTTCACCGCAAAGGACCACAAGAGTTATTGATTTAAAGCAATTTTTCTAATGCATCCATCGACATGGCAATATCGCGATTAAACCTTGCCCGCTTCTGCTTGTGCCAAGATCTAAGCGATTGGATTAAAGTGGCAACCGTACAGAATGGAAATAATGGTGTCTGCGTTGTGAAGCTAGCAGTTTTACAACTGACGTGTGCGTGGGCGTATGTGTATTTAATTATTTTTCTACTCCCGTACTTTTATTTGTCATTTACATGGTCGTGAACACACCATTAAGCCCCTACCTTACAGATGTCAAGATAAGTCTATATTGTCTATTCCCTATAAACGCATTCGGGTTTACACGTAGTGCGTTTTTTGCATTTTAAGACACCTCGTGTATACAAGACTTAATGAAATATATATTATGACTGCCAACCTAATTTAAAAAAAAAAACTCATGAACAGTGAACCATAGAGGAGCTTTCTTTTTTAATTATGACATCTCCCGCCCGACCTTGATGATTAATAAAGTTGTGTTTTTATCAAATTTACAATTTTATTTAAAAATAAACGTGTGGTCGTAGAAAAAGTATTGTATGCAACATTGTTTAACTGAGTCAAAAAATGCTCGTGGCGTCTTTAATAACAATTTTCGGTTTCGCCTCAAATTGTTACCCACGCCACTCACCTTTTTTGACCTCTCTTAAACAAAGGTTGCATAAAAGCATAAAATACTATATCGTTGCTGTGCCTCCAAAAGTCACTGTGTTTTTTTTAGATTCTTGGATTTTAACGCCATTTTGAACCTAATGTCAATATTACGCTCCGAAAATAGCGGTGAGACTATCTTTAATAGTTCAGGATTTATGAATTTTAGCTATGTGATATCCATATATTGAATTCTCTTAGGTACTAAAAACACTAAGTGCAAAAATTACATGGCTGTTTTATATAGGTAACCATGAATGACTTTTTATAATAGGGCCCGTTATGTGGTTTTAGGCATAATAACATAGCGGGATTTTCTTATAAATTAAAAAAGAACAAAATATAGTGTAAAAAGGCCCAAAAATAAAACTATAGCACTTGACTGTACACTAATATAATTAACTTTCACTTTTGCACAGGTGTATACTTTGAAAAACTTAACTAAAGGAACGTGCCGGCTAGACGTCATTGTGACTGGGAAAATCTTAACACCGCGAAGTAGATATTTAAATAGGCGGTACAGCGACATCTAGCAGGAAAATTCATAAACATCATTTTCTTCATGAACGAGATTACTGAAACATGAATATCAGTTAGACATTCCGCCCACCAAGGACAATTATGATCAAATTTCCTTAATTCCGCCCACCATGATGCATTAAACCTCAAACAATGTAACTTAAACATGAATAACACAGTTGGAAAAGAAATAAATTTGAGGTCTAAAACATTACAAAACTGTTTGCTTCACAAATTAAAGAAAATTTAAATTTCATAGCAACACTTACTAAAGTAAGGTAAACAAACACAAATTATAAACTTAATTACCAACCTAAGTTTCTATTGGCAGAAAACATAATTTACTAACAGGTCTTTTTATAATAGATCCTTTACAACTCAAACTAACTACTCGAGTGATTCCATCCAGTCCCGGGTGTTTGTCAGTGATTACTCCGTATAACCATCTTGCAGGAGGCAAATCATCCTCCTTCACTAACACTACACTACCTACAGCTGGTTCTGGAGTTTGATGACACCATTTATAACGATGATAAAACTGGGTCAGGTATTCACGAGACCAACGGCGCCAGAAATCCTGAACCATCTTCTGTGTTAATTGCCATCTTCGTAAACTTCCTATGTTGGCATTTTCATAGTTAGAATCTGCAACAACTATCAAGGGCTCTCCAACAAGAAAATGGCCAGGAGTGAGTGGTATAGGATCATCAACGTTGTTGGTATTGATTTTTGACATAGGCCTTGAGTTTAGGCAAGCCTCAATTTGAGCCAAAACTGTTGCCATTTCTTCAAATGTCAAAGTAGATGTGCCAATCACTCGACGTAGGTGGTGTTTTGTGGATTTGACTCCAGCCTCCCAGAGACCTCCGAAGTTTGGTGAGTGAGGCGGAATCCAATGCCAATTAGTGGAGTTAGTGGCGAGCTGATCAGCAATTTCCGCAGCTACTGATGAACGTTCTTCAGCATATAATTGCCTTAGTTCACGAGCAGCTCCCACAAAGTTCGTTCCGTTGTCACTCCACAAATCAGCGCAGTGACCACGACGCGCAGTAAAGCGTTTAAACGCTGCAATGAAGCCTTGAGCTGTTAAATCACTAACAGCTTCAAGATGTATTGCTCTTGTAGCCATACAAATGAAAAGGCAGATGTATCCTTTGTATGAGCGGTGGCCTCTTCCCTTTGACGTACGCAAGCTTATAGGACCAGCATAGTCCACGCCACTCTGATAGAAGGGGCGATTGACAGTTCCTCTAACTGACGGCAACTGTCCCATCAGTGGATGTCGCGATGCAGCGGCATAACGAGCACATATCACACAATTGCGAACAAAGAACTTGACCGAATTAGTAGCTCCAATTACAAAATATTTCGACCGTAAGTAATTGAGCATTAATTGTGGGTTGCCATGCAGAGTTTTTTCGTGCGCATTGTCTAGTAATAAAGTCGTGAAGTGTGATTTTTGAGGAATTATGATAGGGTGCTTCATTTGATCACTAATTCCTGCGTGCTCTAATCTTCCACCAACTCTCAGGATATCATCTTCATCTATAATCGGATTGAGTGAGGTAAGTTGACTCTTTTTACTAATCATTTTATTTTCTTTCAGGTTTTTTAATTCTTCTTTAAAGTGACTCGCTTGAACAATCCTTATACACGTTTTTAAACTGTCCTGAATTTCGTTGCTAGTTAACCACAAAGTAACCTTTTCTTTTCTAGCATGCTTCAAGAACCGTTTGCAGAGAGCCAGGACGTGTAGCACTTTCCATAATTTAGAAAACCTTCCAATAATTTCTTCCTCTACTTCTATAGTCGCATTGGTATCACAGTGAGTATTCAGAAAACACATTTTATTGTTCCTTTCTTCTAATTTCGTGTCCTTTAGATTTAATTTCTTGTAGCTTATCTCTTTTTCTTTCAGCCACAAAGGACCCTCCATCCAGAGCTCTTCACGTTCCAGGTTTTGTGTCCCTCGAGACGCGCAGTCTGCAGGATTATCCTTTGAAAGGACATGACACCATTGATGAGGCTCAACTGACGTTATAATTTCTGATACCCGGTTGGCAACGAATGTTTTCCATCGATTTGGACGGCTGTTCAGCCAAGAAATGACTACAGTTGAGTCAGTCCAAGCATGGATGTTCGCGCTGCTGATACTCATTACGTTGGCAACCTCTACAAGCAGTTTCGTCAGTAACACAGCCCCACACAATTCCAGACGTGGAATTGAAATTTGCTTGATGGGCGCTACCTTCGTTTTTGATGTGATTAGGGAAACGTGCACATTTCCTTCTTTATCTACTGTCCTCAGGTACACCACAGCAGCAAAAGCATCATTTGAGGCGTCGCAAAAACCTTGAAGTTCCATAGTGACCTCAGAACTAGCATGGTTCCATCTCGGCAGCTTAAATTTGGTAAGTTGATTTAGACTTTCCCTGTAGCTTAACCAAGTTTTCAGCAATTGTGGCGGAACTTCGTCATCCCATTCAATTCCCGAAAGCCACAATTTCTGAATGAAGATCTTAGCTACTTTTATCACTGGAGCCAACCAACCAAGCGGATCGAATAGACGCGATATGTCAGATATGACACTTCTCTTTGTTACAGGAACCTTGATTGGAGGTAGCTGCACAGAATATGAAAATTCGTCAGTTTGTCGGTTCCACGCAAGACCCAGAATTTTCATCACTGCATCTATTTTTAGTTGGAGACTTCCGTCCATCTTGACATCACTTTCGTTCATATGGCGTAATAGTTGATCATTGTTGCTACTCCACTTCTGTAACTCAAAACCACCCTTTTTCAACAGGTCATTCATTTCCCTGTAGACCACCTTACCTTCTTCTACAGATTCGCAACCTGTTAACAAATCATCTACATAAAAATGCTTCAGTACTCTGTCAGCAGCATTTGGATATTGTTCTCCTTCATCGTAGGCTACTTGCTGAAGAGTGCGCACAGCGAGATGGGGTGCTGAGGCAGTACCAAAGGTAACTCGAAGTAGTCTTAAGTGTCGTATCTTCTCCCCCGAGTTTTCACGCCACAAGATTCGTTGAAAATCTACGTCATCTTCGTGCACTTTCACCTGCCTGTACATTTTAACTATGTCCGATACAAGGCATATGGGATGGCAACGCCAACACAGAATCGTATGACGCAAAACGGGTTGCAGACTTGGACCTACCATCAAGTCTTGATTTAAGGACACGCCATTGGAGCCAGGACAAGATGCGTCAAAGACAACACGAAGCTTTGACGTGGTTCTTTGTTCTTTGATGACAGCATGATGTGGCAAATATACAGCCTCTGGATTATTATACTGCTCTGGAGGTATTTCTTCCATGTGTTCTAGCTGGATGTATTCGTTAATGACATCTGAGTAACGTTTCTTCATTTCAGCATCTTTCGCGAACCTTTTCTCCAGCTGATTAAGTCGTCTGGTTGCAACAGCTTTAAAATCGCCTTCTTTGCAGCTGGGTTCTGGATCACGAAATGGTAATCGCACTATATATCTACCCGTGCTATCTCGTTTGGTAGTGGTAGCATTATAATTCTTCACATTTCTTCTCGTCTTCACTATACTGTTGCTTTGGATCTGTCGTATTAAAGTCAGCCTCGAGCTCCCAAATTTTTTTCAGCAGCTCGTTTTCATTTAAATGAATGTGGTTAACGCTAACGTTATTACGAATGTTCGACTCACCAGATCGAGTCGGCCCAGAGATGATCCAACCTAAAGACGTTCGTTGAGCGTCGAGTTTTCCATTTGGGGCCTTGAGTATACCATCCAAAAGTATTTGGCCATACACGTCTGCTCCAAGGAGCAAGTCAATTTTACCGGGGATGTTGAATTTGGTATCTGCCAATTCTAATTTGGACAGTTCAGACCATAATTCAATGACTACAGGATTCTCCGGTAGAATTGTGGTTAATTTGCTCAAAACAAAAGCATGTACATTGACTTCAAAATCAGGGTCTAGGAGTGATGCAATTTTAACATTTACCACCGACTTAGAGTTCAAGGATGAACTCTATTCACCACCTAGTCTCGTGACTGTGCTTTTGTAAGGACATTTTTGAAGTCCAAGTAGTTGAGCCGCAGATTCCGTTATGAACGAAGCTTCGGAACCTTGGTCAAGTAAACACCTGAGAGTTACACCTGAACCTGTTTTCGACTGAGCTTTAACCAAAGCCGTTGCTAAGAGAACTTGACCACGACTGGTCGAAAAACAAGTTGTTATATTAGTGTGCTCATCTGACGATGATGATGCAGATGTGGTTGCATGTGCAACTACATCCCTTTCAACCGATGGACTGGGTTTGGCTTGAGAATCGGTTGAGTTAGTGCTAATTTTAAGCATCGACATCGATTTTTGCGAAAGCCTTACAATTACACAATTTGTGACCCTCGGAACAGTAGGCACAAGAAACTTCAGTGACATGATGCACTTTTGGGTTGTTGTTAAACGGTGCATTTGGTTTCTTTGGAACAAAGCTTGTCTTCGATGATTTCCCGTCCAGACATTCTAGTGTCCTAAAGCGGGTTTCTAAAAACTCTTGAAGTTGGCTGAGTGTGGGCAAATCATCAGAAGATTCGTTCACTTTAAGTTCCCACTGTTTCCTAGACTCATTATCTAGTTTGAGACAAACGATGTGAATCACAATTATGTCCCATGTAGACGTGTCGATCCCGATGTTTTTTAATCCATTTAAACATTCATTCGTAGTGTCCAGCAATTCTTTGAGCGCACTTGCGGACTCCATCGTGACATTTCTTTGACTCATGAAGCGCTTGAGAATGCAGTTTGACAGATATTTTTTTTGTTATTATAGCGCTTTTCTAATTTTTCCCAACATGCGCTGTAATTGTCGTGCGTAATTTGAACGTGACGCAGAAGTTGTTCAGCTTCACCGACTAAATAACCTTTGAGGTAGTGCAGTTTTTGAACGTTATCTAGATCTTTGTTCTTGTGGATAAGCGACGTGAACAGATCTCGGAAGCTTGTCCACTCAGAATAACTCCCTGAAAACGTAGGAATCTAAATCTTTGGTAACTTAACCATCACTGTCTTGTTTTGATCCACAACAGACTTAGTGTCATTACTGGTAGACTCGTTCATTACAGGAACTGACACATTGAGTTTCCTTAAAGCACCTTTGAGATCAGACTTGTAGTCCATGAACAATTCCTCCACACAAGTGTATGTGTCATCAGTTACATACTCATTAAATCCAGGTGTACTGGTGTCAGACTCTCTAATTATTTTATTATGAGCTGTCACAAACTGAGTCCACAATGATTCTAATGTTTCTAATCTTGTGCTTAGGTAGTCTGGAGAGTTAAGTCGTTCCTTAGGAGATTTCTTAAAGTTGGACTTGGCCTTTTCAATTCGCAAGTAAACATCTTGTTGAACTTTTATTAGAGCTTCCATGATGAAATTTATTCTAAGTCTTTTGAACTTAGCAGATAGAGGCGAAATCGGGCGTGGATTCCCCGTCGTTCCTCTTTTTCGCAAATTATTCTAAGTCCAACTTGCTACGAATTTTCTAAGTCCAAACTTGATGAAATTTTTCTAAGTCCAGAACTCTTGAAATTTCACTAAGTTTTTGACAGTCGCACTACGTAATATAAATGTACTCACAGTTGTCTCTTCACTACGTCACCACAACTCTGCTTACGTCACGCACTGCTGCTTCTCACTGAAGACGTCACGACGTGCTGCTTACGTCACACGCTGCTCCGGAACATAGGCTCTTCCCGCCTTAACACCTTTGGTAGCAATCCACTACCGTTTCCGGTGTCGGCCGAAACACTCGCCGAATTCTGCCGAACTCGAATCCGAATCCGGCTCGAAGGACCATGTAAAAAGGCCCAAAAATAAAACTCTAGCACTTGACTGTACACTAATATAATTCACTTTCACTTTTGCACAGGTGTATACTTTGAAAAACTTAACTAAAGGAACGTGCCGGCTAGACGTCATTGTGACTGGGAAAATCTTAACACCGCAAAGTAGATATTTAAATAGGCGGTACAGCGACATCTAGCAGGAAAATTCATACACATCATTTTCTTCATGAACGAGATTACTGAAACATGAATATCAGTTAGACATATAGCCCGACATGTACTTTTCCGCAGATAACGATACATCGCTTTCGTAGACTATGCTTTAGACAAAGTCTTACGACACTTAGCGAAATTTTCTTCTGACTATTCTTACTGAAACATGTTTTTTTTTGTATTAATGAAGAACCATATCTTTCATAAAAATAACTATGACACAAATATTATCAAGATGTGTCAAATTTTGTAACTAGTTATTTTAACTAAATTAAAATAAGACACAGAGCCTTTGGACGACTGAAACAAAAACGGATATGTGACATATTATTGGTAATATTAATTTATCTCGCTAAAAACAGAGATTTTAATTTAGAAAAGACATTAAACTACGTTAAACTGAACATATTTATCAAAATAAAATATTGGCCTACTATGAGTGAACAAGATTCAAAATAAACAGGTGTTTGTGTCTCCTGTAAAGTAGCAACAATACACTTAGCGACTTTTGTAGGAACAGCGACGTTATGAGAGTTAACCTCTTTGATTGACTGTGTGAATTAAAACGAGATATTTCAGCATCGTCGCAAATACCATTTTCACGAAATGACATACTGCGAGTTTTAGTTATAGTTTATCCACACACAGTAGCACCGTATCCTCTACCTTAAGCCCTTTTTAGGGTTCCATAGTAAACTTGTAGTTTCGCCAGGTCCATCTGTCTGTCCGCAGCATAGTCCCGTGGCCGTTAGTACAAGTATTAATCGCGCCGACAAAGTGGTGGAATAACAAATAAAGAAAAAAAAATCGTGTTCCTTCTCTAGTGGTAAAGTGGAGATTTTTTTTTATTTTGCTGTAATCCTATTAGTATGGGGTATCATTAAATAGGTCTTTAAAAAAATAAGGGTCACAAAAGCAAGTTTTTTTCTAATGTCAATATTGAACCAGTAATTGTTAGCCAATGTTGAATCCAGTTTTATTACTGACATAAACATAGTACATTACATCAGATGCCGGGAATCCGTTTTCACGCCGAGGAATCTATAGTGCTTTTCTCAAACATACAAAGAAATACAAAAAAAATAATGGTAATGTTGTCGAAATAAAAAAAAACTTACTTTGCAGGCCTAGGCCTGAAAGGTGTTATGAAATTCCATATCCACAGTGAGTTACTGCGCCCTAAAAGCAATACTTCCGAGTCTATTTTAAGGAACGGAAAGACAATATTTCATTGCATGTTTGAGAAAAAATACAAAATGTCCAATTGATCGCAAAAGTTCTAAGGGCATTCCATTATGAATACCCGTTAGTGATACCTAACATAAACAAATTACAACACATTTATTAATAAATGAATTTAGTTTCTGGGAGATAAGTCCAAGGGTATAATTAAATGATCATTAAGTGGCAACGTTTGTTTTGTAAAACATATCTCAAGGGAGCCATTTGGGTGAGCACTTCAAAGCATTTTAATAAACTAAATCCCCTGAAACCATCATGTTTTTATTTGTACGTACGTATTATATTCAGCTTTTTCGTTAATAATTGCTAATTTTAGAATAATTTACAAAAATACATCATGTTCTTTTTAGACATAATATTTTTATTGCCAAGACGCAATATTATTTTATTGAGGAAGACCAAGGAGGGCATATATGGACCAAATAAAAGAAAAGGCGCACGTGGTATCGTACCAAGCAATCAAGGAGAAAGCCCAGGAAAGAGAAGCGTGGAAATTGCTCCACCGACAAGAGCCTAGCTCTTAAGTTTATGATGATGATGATTTTTATTGCAAATAATGCAAGCCTATATAAGGCTCAGTAAAGGCTCGTCTAATTTGCGTATGTAGTATGTAGGTAGGTACTAGTACTAGTTAAAATTAACAGAAAAAGTCTATTTACAAAGTGTCAATCGTATAGAACAAGTATTAAAAAAAATCGAATTACAGTGTTTGAGAACCTTTCAAAAACCTTTATATATATTTACCTATATTTAAATGATTTCTACAGAACTCTATACATAGCATAGTAGATACTACAATTTTGAAAAATCAAACATCGGACTCTGTGCGACTGCAGAATGTTAATCATGTCAGCCTCATCAGACTCTAGTCGATAAAATAGCTCGCCCAGCGAATAACAAGTAGGGTACATTCGACGTCAGCCCTCACATAAATTTATAATCAACCCCCCTCCCCCAAATGAAATTAAATTATACCTGGCACCGGTACCTTCGGCAAAACATTTACATTTCGCTCCTTGAAAAACGCCTTAATTCGTGAGCTCCATTTCACAGCATCAAAGAGGGGACTCGTTTTGTCACTACGTTAAAGGCTCTAAGGCTCCCTTCGGCTTTGGTTTCAAACGTGTTTATATGGCGTACTTAATTAAACTCAGAAGGCTCAGTTGTAACGCCTTTCTAGATAATTTTACGATTTATTAGGTGAACAATGAGACACATTTAATTTTGAAAGATTGTAATAAAGCAAAGTTACGCAGAATTCTAAACAATATTTTGGGACGAAGGATAACAATATTAATTGACTTTTCTTTACCCTCCGTTGAAAGCTCAATTGTATGTACCTATATTTTGATGGGAATTGTTTTCTTAGCTATAAGTTCTTCTGTGTAGACGTCTATATCGGTTGCATGGTTTCCGTGCTGTCTACAATAGATGAAACTAGTTTGCCTTGTTTACATCCGCATTGAGTAAATACGGTTTATATTGATATCCATAATATTATTTTATTGATATCATTTCTGAACTATCCTGTAATTAGACGCACACATTATGAAAATAGAACTAATTTACAAAAGGGTCCTTAAGGCAGTGTAGACATCCATAAGTATTACTCAATGTATTGTTAGTTATTTGAATTCACATTTTTATAATTTTACTTGTCATACATACTTATTGAAAGGAGCATTAGTATAATGAAACAAATTGAAAGAGTGGATATTAATATATTTATTTCCTTTTATTTCTGCTACTTACAGTTATTGCAGTTAGCCTAGTGAATAGTTATTGCAACTGAGCATAGACAGGGATTAGTTAATGTTAAAGTGGTGAGTACGAGTATATACGTTATAGTTAGCTGCATATTTTTATTATTTTAAATATTACACTCCTATTCCAATAGAAGAAAATAACTATTAATATGCTAGAAAATTTGCATTGAAAGTCTATTCCGTGCTGCAGGGAAGTTGGAAAATATTCAAATAGTTCTAAACTGAATTATTTTATGAAACATAAGATAATAACCACAAACTTGCGCATCACCTCAAATGTATTCAGCTCAATTTACATACCCCGTTTTATTACGTTCCGTGAGTCTTGAAGTAAAATTCAGGGTAGGGTAGTCATAAATGAAAACACCTCCTGGATTTATGGGACATGTCAAAATGTTTACTTAGTTGGGAATTCCGTTCACGCAACCCGGTGCCTAATGCCCTGAGACGAAAGTTAGCAAAGTAGAGAAGTTTTACTGATAAGAGTGACGCTGAAACCGCACACTAAATACCTACTGAGATACTCTTAGTTTTACTGCTACAATAAATCACGAAGTTGTTTAAACTCCCCCCACCCGCTACACAGTGAACCAAGCGCATATTCGAATTGATTTGGTGGGTAACTGAATTGTGAAAAGGTAAAATCAATCAGGAAGTCTAAAATTATATTTATTTCCGATTTATTTTTATTCAGAGTGTAGATAGTTAAAGTTTATGCAAACAAATTTGTTGTTTTTATTCAATACGAATGATAATGGAGTGATGTGATGAAAATCGTCAACCACCCCCAGAAGCAATTTTTATTATTGATTAATATATATGAATTAACCTGACCACGTATCAAAGAAATTAGGACCAAGGATTTTAGTAATATATTAATATAAAAATGTTGAACAAACTTTAGCGCTGGTGTAATAATAAAGCATTAACCTCCCCACAAAGTTATAACGAAATGCTTTGAAAGCATGAAAGGTAAAAGCTTTTTAGTTATAAATAACAAATACTCCCTCCCTACAAATACAAGAATCAAACTGCAATATTTTTAAGTCAAGCTCTTGATAGGATTAAACGCGGAAAAGTAAATAAATCAGTCTTTTTATGCAAACTCGGAGAGGTTAATGCAAGAAAATATTCCCGGAGGAAGTTACAGCAATAGCGGTGGATCCCGAGACACCGTGCTCTTTTTAAATATTAAAAGTTGAAATTTTAATTAAAAGACTCTTTGCGTGCTTCGAAACGACTCCAATTAAAACTATGTCTTCGCCTGTCGGCGAGAACATAAAAGAGTCGAGAGGTCGGCTAAAAGGCCCGTATAATTGCTCCCTCAATTGTGTATTTGTGGCTTGTCAATTTAAATATGTAAATTGTCACCTCTTGTTCCTGATTTTTGTAACTTTCGCCACCGGGAAACGTTTTTAATGAGATAGAATTCCATCTCAATGTTTACCTAAGGATTGACATTTCAGTACAAAGTTAAACAGGAACGCAATCTTTTTACAAATGGCGTACATATACTTACAACTCCTCATAACAATCCAAAGAAATTCCATCCTTTGTTGTCCTTTGAATTTGTTCCTCTGTTCACCAACATTCATTTTCAGAGTTCTTTCAAAGCTCGAGCATTTTGATTGTTACTTGACTCTCTTTATGATTTTTTATAGTTGTCACGATTTATTTTTATTGTTTTTATGTCGTGTAAAGCATTTGAACTGTAATGTTTGTTCGTTAGATACACAATCGAAGACAACCGTTTGAATACAATAACAAACCCAGCATAGAAAAAAATAACAGTTTTCCTCCCACAGGGTCGGTGCAGTAGGTATACATAATATACATATGTACTTATCTATGGATACAATATATATGTACGTATATACATATAAGTATATATTATACAATTACGTATTTATAAATGTATTTAGAATATTTTATATGAATAAAATATTTTACTAAATAACTTAGTCTACTCTAATTCAGTAAATTATTTATTCAAACTTGCATAAATATGTTCTAAATACGTTGTACTATTGGTTATTTGAATATTGATTAAGCTATTAAGCCTTTATTTCACAATCACAAAAAATAAGAATACACATAGTGGACTTAATGCCTTAAGGCATTCTCTACCAATCCGACAGAAAACTTACCTTTCGTGCGAAATAATTAAGCTGATAAATTAACATTAAGGTCTCTGCATACTAGACCGTACCACGAACCGTAGCATGAACATTTCAGACAAAAAAATCTATTCTTTCATTGAAAAGTGTGAAGCGGTGTTGGTCGGCGCCGAAACGTCCTAGTGAAGGCATAGTCTCATAATTAGTAATAATTATACCTTAACGTCACAAAACACTTTACTTTTATAGCTAGCTATGTAGTTAGCTGGTGGTATTTGAATTCACATTTTTAAAGTGAAACATCACATTCACAAAATTAAAGTGTACGTATGTACCTTGTTTGTATTAAAAATAAATTCCTCAACCCATAAGTTATGTTAAATGTTAGTTATATTAAATGCTACTAAAACATCGTAATCCAGACCAAAATACTTTAAATATTTCATGTATCCAAACATCTAAGTTACATTCTCAATTTTATTCATCCTTCCTACATTTAACCACTAAATATAATCATCAAATAGAGCCATATTAGACTTTATATCAATGCTACAAGGACTATTGGAACATCACATGTTTGTGGTCTCGCTATACCTGAATTTATTTCTAATACACTTATCAGAAGATATTCGATTACGTCCATTGTATGCATGACCAATGGCCGACTACCGCTTCAGAGGTACTCTTATGAGTACGTTGTTGGAATAAAAGGACAATATGTAAGGATAAACAACGGCTAATATTTAGATAAGGGGCCTCGCAAACCCCTATATGACCAACAAAGTTAGGGCCCAACAGATAAGGGTGGTCGTAAAACAAACGTGTCTTCTTTGTCCTTAAACATCAAAATGGCGAGATGAATCCCGTTTGGGGGCCGTTGTTTTTGAAATTTGATTTAATTTAGTCGTCAAATTCGCCTGCGGTGCTTTTCACGTTAATATTGTTTTATGAAGGTGTTTGTCCGGTTACTTTGTCGAGAAATTTTCTCTAAAGAAGGATCTTCATTTTGTTGTCATAGCTATTCATTTTTTTTAAACAACAGTTCTTACAATAACACAATTCACATAAATATTACGGGTACTTACCTCACAACCCTATAATATATTACGAATGGTAGATACGATTAAACCTTGTTTCTACAACTACATTAGCTCATGGGTTGATGGGTATTATATTTATACGTACTTGTATCTTGTCAGCCTACATAGCCTAGTTGGTTATAGCCTGGTTGGTAGTTGGTAGTTGGTAGTGCCTGCCTACGGAGCTGGAGGTTCCGGGTTCGAATCTCGGCGAGAGCATTATTTGTGTATTTATTTATCACAAATATTTGTTCCTTGGTCATGGCTGTCTATATATTTAAGTATCTATATGTATCTATCTATTATATATATCGTCGCCTGGTACCAACATCACAAGCCTCAATTGAGCTTGCCGTGGGACTAGATTGATTTGTGTAAGATGTCCCAAGATATTTATTATTATTTATTTATTTACGTATATAATATATCTACTATGTATATCGTCGCTTGGTACCCATATCACAAGCCTTAATTGAGCTTCCTGTGTCACCAGGTCGATTTGTGGAAGATGTTCCAAGATATTTATTATAAATAAATTAAATAATTCAATAATATAAATCGAAATGCAATATTCTTATTCACCTGATAAATGACGGTAACATTAGGTACCTACTAAAATAATAAATATACATACTACAGAACATTTCAAAAAACTAACTTTACTGTAGACTAACCAAAACATTTAAACTCAGACATATGTATTTTTACCTCGATCGATAGTATTTAACGTGTCTCAGGATACGCAAATTGTAACAGGCTATGCAAATGGAATAACCATGTAGCTGCGATTAGAAGCGGCCGGGCTGTGTACCGGATCAGCCTACGTCACACAGCCGCGGTCGGGCCACGTCTAGCCTGAGCCTTATTAACGAGTGAGAGTGGCTTGTTTTAGCCTATTCTGAGCATTCGAGATATTGAACTAGGAATACATTAACAAAGTTTTTTTACTTTGCTCAGTTCAGTGTTTATACTTTAATGTGATGTCAGAGATAGCACTGATTCGCAGGATTCGAGATGTTGAGCTAGGAATACATGAACAAACTTTTTCTACTTTGCTCACTTCAAAGTGTTTATTCTTCAATGTGATGTCAGAGATAGCACTGATTGGCGTTATTGATCACATTAATATACAGTGTGTTACTGTGACCCGAGTTTATATGAAAATGCACAATAATACGCATTTCCAAGTATTAACAGCTGACAAATATTCAAATTAACTGTAGGTACAATTAATTTTACTTCTTTCGAACGATCACTGTAAAGCGTGTATTGCATAGTTGTCAAACACTGTTAGTATCTGTCATTGTCGAACTCCAATCATTTTGAAGTACATTGCAAAGTTACATCAGGGTCAGCCTACGTCACACAGCCGCGGTCGGGCCACGTCTAGCCTGAGCCTTATTAACGAGTGAGAGTGGTTTGTTTTAGCCTATTCTGAGCATTCGAGATATTCAGCTAGAAATACATGAACAAAGTTTTTTTGCTTTGCTCAGTTCAGTGTTTATTCTTTAATGTGATGTCAGAGATAGCACTGATTCGCAGCATTCGAGATATTGAGCTAGGAATACATGAACAAACTTTTTCTACTTTGCTCACTTCAAAGTGTTTATTCTTCAATGTGATGTCAGAGATAGCACTGATTCGCAGCATTCGAGATATTGAGCTAGGAATACATGAACAAAGTTTTTCTACTGAGCTCAGTTCAAAGTGTTTATTCTTTATTGTGTTGTCAGAGATAGCACTGATTAGCGTTATTGATCGCATTAATATACCAACAGTGTGTTACCATGATCAGGGTTTTTATGAAAATGGACAATAATTACGCGTCACTAGCAATCGTTTCCAAGTATTAACAGCTGACAAATATTCAAATTAACTGTAGGTACAATTGGGTGTTTCTATCATTTCGTGCAAATTGGGGGAATTTGGGAGAATTTTTTATTTTCATTTTTTTGTTGTGGCAATGGTAAGACTTATGATAAAGAAACATTAATCTATAATACATTTTCAATTGTACGCAAAATTGACCGATTTATAAACAAAAGATTTTTCCAAAAGAAATGGTAATGACGTATAGAATATGGGAATGAAAATGCGATGTTGGTAATGATAGGTCAAAAAAAGAAATAACGTAGTCGAAAGTTTAAGTTTGAATTTTGAGATCTTTTATTGAATAACTTGTTATATTTGGAATATACCTACTGAAAATGTAGTTTTGAATATTACTTGTTACTTTCAACAGTCAGGTGCATGATAAAAAACGAGAATGGTAATTAACATAAGATGGTGGCAAGAATTTAATACTGAAATTCATGAACATAATTTTTAGTTCATTACCATTCTCTTTAGTATGTTAACAGTAAATTACGGTAATGACAAGAATGGTAATGACTTTTCCTTACCTTTTGTAGATTAACTCTTTAAAAATAAATGCAATTGCAGGTCCATTCATTCACTAAGCATTCGAATAGAATATTCATTATTTAAGTATTCACAGTTCAATAAAACACTTAAAAATTAATATCAAAACAGTGCAAATGGTAATGCCAAAAATTGTACCAAATCCAAAACTCCGCCGCGATATTTTTTTTCATAAAAAAATGGCACACGTCCGTCTTGTTCACTGTTTACTAGCCGACTGAGGTGGGGATCGCGGACAGAGGGAACTTCGTATAGAATAACATTTGCAATGCCTACTGGCCAATTCCGTTGTTGCAAACTATATATATGGTAATGAAATTATTTTCTTGACAAAAAGATTTTGCTGCAGTGGATTTAAATATTCAGTGTTAAAACTGTTAAACCACTAAACTTTCATTCCCTTGTAAATACTTCATCTAAATTAAGTGGTTGAATCAAAGTAGTACATGTAATAGTTATGTAATTCGCTCTCAAATCTGTAAATCTAGGTTCTGACCGGTGATGGTAATGAGTTTTTAGCATGTTTATATTTTATTTATATATTTTATGTTGCAATAATAGAATTAATTTTAGATGCTAAGTATACCTATGAACCTCACGCAACATATAAAAAATAGTTGAAATGAATTTAGGAGTTAGTTTATTTTTTATTTCAGCAAACATATGATTTGCACGAAATGATAGAAACACCCAATTAATTTTACTTCCTTCGAACGATCACTGTAAAGCGTGTATTTCATAGTTGTCAAACACTTAGTATCTGTCATTGTCGAACTCCAATCATTTGGAAGTACATTGCAAAGTTACATCAGGGTCAGCCTACGTCACACAGCAGCGGTCGGGCCACGTCTAGCCTGAGCCTTATTAACGAGTGAGATTGGTTTGTTTTAGCCTATTCTGAGCATTCGAGATATTGAACTACGAATGCATTGACAAAGAATTTTACTTTTCTCAGTTCAAAGTGTTTATTATTTAATGTGATCTTAGAGATAGCACAAGTAGCTTATGATGGTCCCGTTTTGTTTATTTATCGTACAACGCGTCACTTTCGCACTTGCATACTTGTTAGAACGTGACGGCAACGCCGACAAACGATTAGACGTGGTACCATAATAAGCCTAATGATTGGCGTTATTGTTCACATTAATATACAATGTGTTACCGTGACCTGGGCTTTTATGAAAATGGTCAATAATGCACATTACTAGCAATCGTTTTCAAGTACTAACAGCTGACAAATATTCAAATTAACTGTAGGTACAATTAATTTTACTTCCTTCGAACGATCACTGTAAAGCGTGTATTGCATAGTTGTCATTGTCAAACACTGTTAGTATCTGTCATTGTCGCACTCCAATCATTTAGAAGTACATTGCAAAGTTACATCAGGGTCAGCCTACGTCACACAGCAGCGGTCGGGCCACGTCTAGCCTGAGCCTTATTAACGAGTGAGAGTGGCTTGTTTTAGCCTATTCTGAGCATTCGAGATATTCAGCTAGTAATACATGAACAAACTTTTTCTACTTTGCTCAGTGCAAAATGTTTTTTCTTCAATGTGATGTCAGAGATAGCACTGATTCGCAGCATTCGAGATATTGAGCTAGGAATACATGAAAAAACTTTTTCTACTTTGCTCAGTTCAAAGTGTTTATTCTTTAATGTGATGTCAGAGATAGCACTGATTCTCAGCGTTCGAGATATTGAGCTAGGAATACATGAACAAATTTTTTCTACTTTTCTCAGTTCAAAGTGTTCATTCTTCAATGTGATGTCAGAGATAGCACTGATTCGCAGCATTGGAGATATTGAGCTAGGAATACATGAACAAACTTTTTCTACTTTGCTCAGTTCAAAGGTTTATTCTTTAATGTGATGTCAGAGATAGCACTGATTCGCAGCATTCGAGATATTGAGCTAGGAATACATGAACAAATTTTTTCTACTTTGCTCAGTTCAAAGTGTTTATTCTTCAATGTGATGTCAGAGATAGCACTGATTCGCAGCATTCGAGATATTGAGCTAGTAATACATGAACAAACTTTTTCTACGTTGCTCAGTTCAAAGTGTTTTTTCTTCAATGTGATGTCAAAGATAGCACTGTTTAGCGTTATTGATCACATGAATATTTATACAGTGTGTTACCGTGATCCGGGTTTATATGAAAATACCTAATAATACGCATTTCTAAGTATTAACAGCTGACAAATATTCAAATTAACTGTAGGTACAATTAATTTTACTTCCTTCGAACGATAACTGTAAAGCGTGTATTGATTAGTTGTCAAACACTGTGAGTGGCTACTATTTGTGATTGTCGAAGTCTAATAATTTTGAAGTACATTGGTTCTCACTCTAATTTTCTTACAAAGTTACATTATTTTAAATGTTGAGTTCTTATTTAAGTAAAATATACTCACGGTTTGATTAAAAATCTGCATCCCATTGCTCGGTTTCAAAAGAAGCTTGATTTATGGTAATATATAGCACTATAGACTTAACTCTAATGTTGATAAAATGAGTGATCACATTTATCATATTTAGGGCTCCATATTCAAAATGGTTAAAACTAGAAGGTTTCTAGAAAACATTTTTCGTTAGGAGAATCATTTTTGAGATATCAGGTCTCAAAGCCATAAAAAGTGGGGGGGCCTCTATTTTTAAACTACGAGGTTTAAAAAGCTGATTTAACTGTAATTTTTATTTTCTCTGCTATGGAAATGTTTGTGTGCGAGACTCGCACTTGGTTTTTTTAATGAAACAAAAATTATAAGCTTATGCTCAGGCGAAGCAAAGGGTATTCCGATGGTCGTCGTCGCACCAAGTTTTGCCCCGCCCATAATTTATATTATGTTATTTTCATTATTGCAACCAAAAGCGCACAGCCAGGCACGCATGATGCTGCGCCGGCGACGGCCGGTAGATGTATCTACGTCATCCATTTCAGCAAGTAAACTCCTGTGAATCGAAACAAACTGTTGAAAAAATTCGCTCCCGACCCGTGGTCCAACCGTGGTCCAACTGGTTGTGCCACGGGTAAGTAAAATTATGCGTGGTTCAACTGTCAGATTACTTTTTTTTACTGTCGTGTAATTATGACCATATACATAGTACAATAGTACAACTGAGGGGCAATTGTCCAACTAGTACACCGAATAGTAGTCCGGTATAGTTTCGAACACAGAAATGATCTACGAGCCCCGATGCAGTGGAGTTCGTCTAGTTCGAAACAATTTTTACAAATTTTTTAATATTTTAAAAATGATCACATTATGCTAATGATAAATTGTATGAATGTTAGTCATGGTTAATGTACTACATTCAGAGACACAACAATCTGATGTACGCTTTTGTTGTTTAATAAATCGATTTTAACAAACCAGTGTCTAAATTATATTTTCGTTCACCACCGTAATTCCGCGCTTATAAGCTTGACGCAAAATTCGCAGTGCATCAGGTGTACCATGTCGTCTTTAATATTAATGGCGTTCTTTACATTAATTGATTATTTACAAAATTAAAAGTTGTGGAAAAAATTAAAAAAAATACCTCTCGTAAAATAGTTTTTTTTTTTAAATTCTGATTTATTAAATCCAAATATTTTATACTCAAAGAAATTAATTTAGTACTACTATTGAATAGTGAAG
>JALPQI010024381.1:0-16287 GCA_025490895.1 Thaumatotibia leucotreta
GCGTACGCAGACAGACAGCCCATTACCAATAAACAGGACGACGGCCCTACCGCGAAAAACGAAATTCGCGAATTTCGAGGATTTGTCTCGCTCACTCTAATGACGCCTTCGTTTGAGTGACACAGAAAAATCCTCGAAATTTACGAATTTCGATTTTCACGGTAGTAGGCCGGGACTCCCGCGAACTCCAAAGTTCGCAACATTAGGAGTTTGTCTCTGTCACTCTAATGACGCCTTCGTTGGTGTGTCAGAGACAAATCCCCGAAATGGGAACTTCGGAGTTCGCGGTAGACCAACAGTATCGATGTCCCTCTCTGATGCATTTGCAAATTAATAAGCGTGACAGAGACTAAACACGCGTTGATGAACATTTCTCAAAAAGTTTGTGCATTTGGATCACGTCTTCGATATTGATAAAAATTGGTAGGATCAATGATGATTTTTATATTGGCACAACAAAGTGGCTCCACTCCACCTGATCGTAAGCGAAAAGTGGAGCCCAAATCGCGGCGGCAACGAACAGGAGACCAAATGCTGAGAAAATTTCATCACATTTCCCAAAATGTTTGAATGAAACATTGCTTTTTTTTTACCATAAATGTAGGTATAGGAATCTGGTACCTAACAAAAAAGGAGACTTCCATACAAACTTTCTGGGATATTTAGGGAAATATGGATCTTGGTCAGCATCGTCTGTTTATGCCTATTTATCTTGTACTTGTGTAGGTACTTCTTGTAACTTTAATGATGTGACTGTTCTGGTTCTCAATCGAAAAAAAAATCATTGACTTGACCAGCCTACCAATTTTTATCAATATCGAAGACGTGATCCAAATTTACAAATTTTTTGAGAATTTCTTTGATCGTAGTTAGCGGCATCCCACCACGAACAAAGTATTGCCTCTCTGTCACACTTAAATACGAATTCACAGGTGCGAGAGAGAGGCAACATTTCGTTTGTGGTTCTCGGTAGACAACTTCGAGAATCGTAAATTGCGAGCAACTTTGCAGTGTATACGTATACAGTGCGATATATGTAATCAGATATTTAGAACACCATAGCCGCTCTGATATATCTGCTAGGGCATGTAATCCCGGGATTCATTTCTATGCGATCCCGGGATTTGACACTAAAATCCCTTGACTGCATACATTCGAATCCCGGCATTGCATGACCTACTGCTGATGACTGTCAAGTATCGTGCTCTAAAATCGAACAGGAAGACCAGGAACGTACAAATGTGAGAAAGGAAAGGAAACGCTCCACTGACATTATTATAAACTTTGCAAAGCCAAACAAACAATCCGGGAACTGACGGAACTACTCATGTTACTGGCTTTGGTTTAGTTTGTGCGAGTTACACAATTGGATCCGATTTCTGAACGAATTGGTCACTGTTCAGATTATACGACTAATGTTCTGTACAAATGGATTTTACATTCAGCCGCTTGGTTCAGCAGTAAGAATACGCTATCAAGCTACGAGTATCATTCATTAGTCAATTATATTAATTATTCATTATTACCCCTTTTCCCGTGGGTGTCGTAAGGTCGAGAGTACCGAGTACCGAGGTCTAGGTAACTGTTAGTTTTTAATATCTTAATATCAGTCCGAAAAACAAAAGTTGTCCACTCGGTAGTCAAAACTTAACAACTTTTATAAATCTATGTTACGTTTTGATTGGATAGGTAGATAGGTAGGGGACCGGGGAACCTAGTTGTACCGTCAATTGTTTTATCCCAAAATTAGTACTGGAATTCCATAATATGTCCACCGAAAAGACGATAACATAAATCTGACAATGGTTTATAGGCTGATGATGTGAAGGATTATATAAAACATAACTCTTATAGCTGGAAAAAGTATTCGAAATACCGGAAGTTGGTTCCTAGTTCCTATCCTATAAACAATGTAATCGATCGAAGAATGAGTTCATTGTAGCTTCGAATTACAAGGTAGGTAGGCCACGTAATCCGTATTTTGCTAAGTGTTGTAATAACATAAAACCATTGTGTTAGGTCCTGGCTACTGTTTGGTTCTGGTTAATGTTATTGTTAGTTTTGTGGTTCGAGTTGCAGTTTAATCGGAAAGTCAGACTTTTATAGTCTGACCAGCATAACTTTGCAAAAAAACGTGAACCAAACATTCGCTCATTCTGTCCCCCACTCTACGAAATCAACGAATTTCGACGAATCACGTTTCGCGTAACGAACGAATTTCGTAGTGGGTTTATAATAATTAAGTAATATAACCTTAGTTGTGAATTGAATTTTGTACATAACAGTATTTCGTTATTCTTATTACCGTCCCCACAAGATGGACTGATGACCTGGTGAAGGTCGCATGAGTCCGCTGGATGCGGGTGGCGCAGGACCGGTCATTGTGGCAGTCTTTGGGGGAGGCCTATGTTCAGCAGTGGACGTCTTTCGGCTGATATGATGATGATGATGATGAGTATTTCGTGCCTACTTCTGAATTGAACTGTACCTATGTGCAGTCAACAAAAACTGTGGTCTTCCTTTTTTCGACTATTACCGCTGAATAGTCGAAAAGTGCTAGACTACATTTTTTGACTGTACTTAGGTACAACTTACCTAAACTGATCATGCATGACGTCATCAGAGTGTGTTGAAAACGCGGAATATTAATTTGGGACACCGGAATCCGATATCCCGCCTCGACAACTTCGCGAAAGGGGTCATTCATCCCTTCGGGCTTTGTACATTCGCAATCAGATAAATCGTTGCGTCCGGAGCGCTCAAAAATATCTGAACACGCCTCTATGGTCATAGCAGTAAGGCGTGTTTAGATATTTTTGAACGCTCCGCTACGATATATCTGATGGCACTTCTATTACACTGAACATGGTGGTGGGAATAACCGCGTCCATTTCGGTAGGTATTTTGTGCCTCTATCACAAATACCTATTTGTTCCTTATCATGGTACCTACTCATGGTTGTTTTATTATGTACCTATTTAAGTACCTATCTTGGGACATTTTACACAAATCGCCCTAGTGCCAAGTCCCAAGGTAACCTCAACTCAATTATTATTAAGGCTTGTGATGTGGGTAGGTAGTACCTACCCACATCACAAGCCTTAAAAGCGACAATATTATATGTATAATATTTAGATACCTACCTAAATACATGGGCACACAAATAATGCCCCGTCGGGATTCGAACACGGAAACTCCACCTTCGTCAGGATCGTCAGATCACTAGTGTCACTCTACCAAGACGCTGACATAATACCTATTATTAGGTCTTATAGGTAATGAACTAAAGGTGCGGTTAAACTAAAATTCGTTAAAATTGGCTGTTCTAACCTCCCACTCTACGAATTTCGATCGGTACACAAAACGTGATTGGTTGATTTCTTAGAACGCGCGCTAGAACAGCGAATGCTCTTTTGGTTTAAACGCACCTTTACTCGATGAATCACATGTAAGATCAGATCCTCGATCCGAGACACGTTTACCATTTGTATTTTGTATTGTACTACTATCCCGAGTATCCCGACAAACGTTTAGATTTAGATACTTTTTTTTATCGAACTCGCAATTCTAACATCGCAGCTGTTTCTATGCCGATGGCTCGTGTCTTTCAACTTTCAACGCCTGCCGCACTATTCACAAATGAGAGACACCCGTCTCTATCCACATCCCAATATAATTTGATCCCTCCATTGGAGACTATTGCGTAGCCTGGGTGTTAGCTTGCACTGGTTTGTCTGTAGAGTTGCGAAAGATGGACTTTGTGAATTTTAGCTCAGGGGTGTTCCTGGGTTCATTAACATTGTGCAAGAAAATCATCGAATTAGGTAGGTGTTTATAATGACTAATAATAACACATTTCATTTTCACCATTTTTGTTGTGTATCTGAGTAATCTAAGGGTTAGAATGAACTTTAGATTTGGTGTAGGTCCCTATCATAAGAGGTTTCAAACGTTAATAAGGAATGAATGCAAATTCTAAAACATTTTAATTATATATTATAGGTACGGTATCGAAATGAAGTAGGTAATTTCATACAACGTGGATATTACCTATTTGTTTAGGTATTTACTCACCAGAGAAATTACTACAAAATAACTGAAATTTCAATGTAAACAAATCAAATTCTACCTACCTTAATTAAGTCAGTCCAAAAGTTAGAATAATTTGGAAAACGTAACAATTATAGGTAGGTATTTTTCACAGGAAACCGAGGCAGATACTACCTATCTACTGAAAGTTCATGGCATACGTTTAGATAAACCAAGATAACTACATAAATCTATCTATAGACTTATTGGGGGTTGCGCTCGAGGGTCGTAAAATGTCTAATAGGAGCAGACAGGGGTAAGTTGGGTAGGTCAAGAAAACATAAATGATTCTGCTAAAAGATAACCCTACTATTTAGTCAATACACCGCCAGATTTATACAGAAAAAACAATAACAATTTGGTAAATCAAGTCACAAATGCAGCAAATGCAGAAAATTTTAATTATTGTTTTAAAATTACCTGTTAAAAATAAGCGCCGGTATTCCAATTCCCAAATGCACAATATATCACAGCACTTACACAGTAATCACACACAAAAACTCCAAAAGTTCAAGATTTGAACGTTTGTATTTGTATTTGTTCCCGCTTGTCAAAAGTGTCCTTGGAAGGACGCCATGTTTTTCGGCCGTTTCGTTTCGGGAGCGTCCGCGGGCCGACTGCGGCTGCGCGCCACGCGCCCCTGCCGGCGACGCATGCGCGCGATCGCACCCCTCGCGCCGCGCCCAGCCTTCCTTGTTCCTCATTCGGTGCAGTATATGCAAAAAAATGTATGCGATGCGATACGAGCGATGCATTTTGCACATTTTTGTTTCAAGGTTGCGAAATTAATATGTATGAAAGTGTTCTCATGTATCTTGATGAGCAACTGGTGGATAATTTTAAATGATTTAATTTATTCCCTGTGAGCATTTCTCAAAAAAAAAAAATATTTTTAGTATACGATTGAAGATCGTTTTGAAAGGAATTCCAACATGCGTTTTAATACATTTATTATATCTTGTACCGTTATTGCGAAGAGGAGCATTTCCTTTCCGTTTCCTATTAGTAGGTATCTATCGTACGCAATCTGCGGGGGACAAACTTTGGCCTGTGATTTTTTTATCTCAAAGGTGTGATGGGCCACTAAGTAGGTAGTTATAAGATATTACAAATCGAATACAAATTTGTAGGAACAGAAAGGCTACAGTGGCTAAGAGGGATTATTGACTTTAATCAAGTCAATACCAATTTATCATTCAAAATCTTAGTATCTGCTATCTACCAGTTAACACGAAGACGAACAACATCTCATACGTTAGGGTTAAATTAAAACTAAACTACAATTTATTACCTATATCCGATGCATGCACATAACATTAACGAATTACGGAATCACTAAACGTACCGAACCTATTCATAATTTTAGTCACGTAACAACTGATTTGCAATTTTATTGAATGATGTTTCCTTTATTTAATATAATCTTACGATGCTTCTAGAGAAACTCGGGAATAAATGAATTCGCATTTTTTATATACCTACATATACGACTGAAGCTACCAACTTTAGGTTCATGGGCCCCAGCGCACGCAAATTGTTTGCTGAGATCGCGAAACGTCTGGTTGACGTAACTAAAGGCCGAAGAGCTGGCGACTTCCTCGCACAACGCATAATTGCGATACAGCGAGGAAATGCCGCCAGCATCCTCGGTACAATGCCACAAGGGACAAGGGCCACTCTTAGATATAGGTTAGGTTAAGTAGATTAGTTAGATTTAATCTGTGTACATAAACTGTAGTTTTGAAAATAAATATATTTAAAAAAACCTACCAATAACATAAACAACGAACGCCCCTAATTTATTTTTAACATTTCTCAATCCTGTGGTACCTATGTCATGGTTATTATGTTTTCCGTAATCACTTTTTTTTCTCAATGTATCAATCGAAAATCACGAAAATTGTACTTACGTATGCTAGATTATTATATCGTGCATTTTTTTGATTCTCCGTTGATTGGTGACAGTGTACATCGTTTATTTTGAATCTGGATTTGCCATATACTGTGGCACTATTGTCGTCTGCCAGACGGGTGGCCTACGGGAGAGTCGGGGAGAGTCGCCCACTACCCGCCTACGCTATGTTATTTGTAACAGGATTGCTAACCTGAAACTTCATTTGCTTAATGCCACTGAGATGCATATTACGCGGCGGTAGAAGTGACTGCATTAATTAATCATAAAAACATCATAAAAAATACAATTTTAGTTCGAATAGGTTGACCTCTCTGTTCTATGAGTGATTCTAATCTCAATTTGTAAAAAAAAAATACAAAGTTTATTTACTTACACACATTTTATTTACACCCTTAGGCACTGGTCTCACCGCGAGCTACTAAGCTATGAACAATCGGCTATAAACACGAACAAAAGATACGCAGTCCCGTGTAAATAAAAGAGACACGGCGATACTCGCCCAGCTATCAGCTATCACCGCCGGGCGAGTATCGCAGTGTCTCTTTTATTTACACGGTTGTGCGTATCTTTTGTTCGTGTTTATAGCCCATAGTTCATAGCTTAGTAGCTCGCGGTGAGACCAGTGCCTTAGAAGAATTACTAATATAATAATATAAATTTGTGAAAAAAGTCATTTCACATTAAATTCTTTATGATGTCACTTAGGCAGAATTTCCTACGTACAACTGTCGACTGCGTTAAACTCACGCCGACCGCTCACGGTTCGCACACAGTATCCGGCGCAGTACCATGAGGCTTATTAACAGGAGACAGGGACCTAATTTCCAGAGCCCGGAAAATCCATAGCAAAACAAAAGACTATCGCAATCAAAGTAGGGTGAGAAACATTTTCTTATCGATATCGAGTAAGTTTTGTCTAAAAATTATAGCGACATGTTTAGATACCTACATTATTTTATAATCATTCAAGCCAAATGTAAAAGTAGTAGTACCTAAGTTAAGGGTTTGTTTTGTATGTGTTAATTATCTAAAATGCATCGTAACTTATATTATCAACGTTACTTATATTTCATAATATTAAGTAATAACGCTTTCCTTTTGCCTTTTGGCACTTCTGAAAATTTATACTCCATAAGACATTGAATGTCATTAATGTCATTATTGTCATTTAATTGCATATGGCAGCGATAAAATATAACTTGTATCTCTGTAGATAATTATTATTTGTATCTGAAAACGGTTTGAAACGGACGCGGTTGAAATAATGCTAATTTCTATCCGGCTATGTATGTATACTGCGAAATTACCTACTCTTTTGAGTTTTTTCCAATTTATGAAATGGAAGTTATTTACAAAAATTACTGCAATCTACATTTTAGCAATAATTTCTTAGTGTAGGTATTATGTCATGCGTAGTGTGAAATAATTTATTTAGTCATCATTATTCGCGAGTACGAACGAGCTGGATAGAAAGTAGGTAAGTCTGCGTTGGTTAATGGCCGTGTGGTGACGGCAGTAAGAATCCATTTGTCACCACCCCAACTCCTCCTGCGGGTGTCGTAAGAGTCGACTAAGGGATTGAAGTGTCACTGACCATTATTTGATAAAAGATTGACGATGGGCAGCAGCGTCATCATAGTGGACACATTACTGCGATAGCCAATCCGCTTGCCCAGCGTGGCGATTATAGGCATTTACCTCCTAATCCTAATGCGTATAACATAGTTAATAGGAGAGGCCTACGTCCTGCAGTGGACTATCATAGGCTGAGGCATGCATGCAAGTCCGCGTTAATAACGTGGCGGTAGCACACGGAACTTCATGAAATGAGAGTTCGAATGGGTTAGTATCAACGGAAATCAAGGAATATAAAATCTGTTAAATTAAACACATATACATATACAGACGAGCAATTAGTCGTTTCAGAATTGCTTGGACACGATGAGTTAATACATTCAAAATTAATTCATATTATGTATAGTTCGAGAAATATAAATTGAATGTTTATTTAACGATTTACTATAATGTAGGTATAAAGTTACCAATTTATATTTCACGAACTGTACCTACCCTAATTCCTGTAACAGCGATTAGGGCACGTATTTTCCCAAGAACGTCACAATCCAGTCAAGACGACCGATATCTGCGGCACACGCATTGAAGCCTTTTAGCTTCGTTCTACACCTCGATCATACCAAAAGGAACTCTAACACAAGGCAATAAGGGTAAAGCTTTCAGCATGTTTAAGTTGGCTCATTTATCTTTTTGAAGCAGTGATTCTCTACCATTCTTGTTTACTTGTTTACAGTGCAGTCGTATGTCGCCTTTATCTGTCTTTTTATACAAAAACCTTATCATAATTCCAACGAGGCTACCTACCAACTACCAAACTTGGAAACTTGAAATTTTGGTTTTTATAAGTTTTTACGTTTACGCGACGTTGTGTAGCCGCACCATGAGTTGTCGTCACAAACGTGTGGACAAAATCTTGGCAAAATATCAATGTAAATTTCTCAAACGAGGGTGGCCTCAAATGAAAAAAACCCTATAACGAAATATGAACAGTTAGATTACATGATAGTAGTTTTATTGAAAACGGTTAATTATTATAAAATAAGTTAAGGCTTCGGGCAATTTTATCCAGGAATGTAACTGATGTAGCAAACGGACATTGAAAATATTGCCCATGATCCTAGGGTTGTACCACTTTATGAAAATAGCAGAAGGTACCTAATGTTTATTTAAGTAGGTAAATTTCGTTTTTATTACTCCGTTATTTAATTTTACGTTTTTTAAGTACAGAATGTTCGGCACCAATAACTACACCCTCTGTCGGTTTATTTGTCTACTGCTTCCTTAGTGGGCTGACACGTCATGATTCCCATTAAAAACGTATTTAGTTTGATTGTATTAAAACAAATAATACAATTTGGACTGCTATTACCTACACTAATGACTTCAACAAAAATTATAACGTCTTAAGTTACGATTATTTCCTTAAAAGTGACAACCCTAGAATTTGCAAATTGCGTGAGTGAGCCTTGCATGAAAAAAAAGGCAACATTGCCCAACCAATCTATTCAGAATTGTAAATACTTCTCCCTAGTTCCCTACTAAGTTATCAACTATCATATCAACTAAATGGTATAATTGCCGAAAAACCTTGTGTGATCCTTGTATCATCATTGTTATATGAATATGAACTAAATTGAGGTTGAGGCAGTTGAGGTGGGCAATGTTGGCCGCAACTCGAGATAACTTTGCGCGCCCTTTAAAACGCCAATAAAGTAAGCTAAATGAAATTATTTTTTCCTAACTAGTGCGAAAAAACGAACTTTCCGCACGAAACGCGTGCGGTAATTTCTCTTTTTGACGCACTTGTTATGGAAAAAATCGTCCCTTACACGTGCACAAACTTTTTTTTAACTCTGGTGATTGTCGCCCTCGTTTCACTCGGGCTCCAACTTTCACCCTCGCCGAAAAAAAGTTTTCCCGCACTAAATGGAAATGTACTATTTCTTCATGTGAGCTGATATGATCAATTGATCACAACGCACATGCTGAGCGGAAAAAACTGACTTATACGGTTTCATATAATTTTTTGAATAATTTTAGTATCTCCCAAATAAAGCGGGCAATGTTGACTAGTTTGGTAGGTATAGTAACGATGCTGATACGTTACATTGTTGATATTGTTGTTACGCTATTGACTGCGCTAAACTCACGCCACTGGCTCATGTCATGGTAAGATTGGTTAGGTACTGGTTAGATCGGAATTCGGAACGATCTCCGCGTCCTTAGGGTCCGCGCCAATCATGACGCTGTTGCTGATGACCGTATTACGAATTGTTTCCCTTGATAGAAGGTAGGAAGTGTTTCTGGCAAAAAATGTAGGACAATCGACGAAAGGGCGCGGGAAGTACTCTCTTCTCTCTTGCTCTTACCTCAAGAGAGGCAAACAGCAAAATTGTAACTTTATAAAACGCGACCCTGTTAGTAAAAAAGGCTGCAAATTAAAATAGTCTATGAATGGGCAGACAACCAACTCTTCGCGCCTAGGTTAAGAATTGTTGGACAGAGTATAGTCGTTTTATTTGATGTACATTGCCGCTTTTTATATATTTGAATTATATGTCTCGTAGTTTTTAATCATGGCTTAAACAGTATCGTAATGACATTCCTCTTTGACAGAAGACGTCGAAAACGTCAACGTCAAATTGTATAACCTCTAAACACGCAACGCGAAAAGCGCGGGAAACGTGGAACGCGGCGGTCGAAGTTTTGGGTTTCTTGTAACTTTAATTTCTATTTTAATACTGTAGATCAGGAAATTGGTAATTTGTATATAGTTTTTCATATAATTTGTGTATACTGTTCTATTTGTGTAAATAATTATTGAAACTGCGTCATATTGGGTAAGTTCTCATGTAAATATTTTTGATGGAGAACGAGTTGGACGGGGATCCTCCCGATCCCGGAGGAGATGATCTCACGGTTGCACACAATGTTATTATAGAATCTTGTATGGACACAGATACATCTGTTTGTAGTAAAAGTGAAAGAAAACGAACTAAAATCTATAAGCGATGCAAACACTGCAATAAAAAAAAGCGGCAAACTGATGGCGGCGTTTATACGTGCGATTGCCAGACAAATACATTACAGGTGCCCCAATCTCATTCGAATACTAATACCGCAAATGCGACGAATTCCTCGGTGAAATTAGACACGAATATTTCTAACACCACTAATGTAAAGGTTGGCAGGAATTTATTTTCAAGTACAGATGTTGCACCTTTCACGGTGCATGTTCAACTAAAACAGACGGACACAAATTCATCTCTGCACCCGGTGTCTTTTGGTAAATTTTTAATGAAAAAAGGATTTAAGAACATTATAAATGGCAGTGTTAAGCGCATAGGCAGAACGCGTATTTCGATGGCATTTAGTAGTTACGTTGATGCAAATTTATTTGTCACTGATCCGTGCGTAGAGTTAGAAAATCTAACAGCATACATACCATCATTTTCAGTAACCCGTATGGGCCTGGTTCGTGGCATCCCTAATCAATGGTCGGACGAAGAAATTATTTCGAACATTTCCGTGCCTACTGGGTGTGGAAAGGTGCTTAAAGTACGGCGTTTAAACCACAGAGTCACAGTGAATGGTTCCATTTCATGGCAACCCTCAGAAACAGTTGTTTTGACCTTCGATGGTCAAGTTCTGCCGAAAAGAGTGTTTTCTTGTTATAATTCACTTCTCGTTGAATTGTATATCTTCCCAACAATCCAATGTTTTAATTGTTGCAAGTTTGGACACACAAAAACCACCTGCAGGTCAAAACCGAAATGCTTCAAGTGTGGTCAGATGCACTCTGGTCATACCTGTTCAGTGGATGAGGATGATGCCATTTGCTGTCTCTGCAATGGCTTTCATTTTGCCACGAACAGGTCTTGCCAGGAACATATTAGGCAAAAAGAAATTAAAGTTACTATGGCAAATAACTGCATCTCTTATGGAGAGGCAGTTAAACTTCATCCAGCCATTTCGAAATCATATGCTGATGTTTTAATGTCACAACCTCAACCACAATCTCAGCCTCAATTCGCTTTACCCCGCAATTTCAACAATTCAGCCCCGGGTACATCCTCACAGTCTCGTAGCTATAAAAAAACAGTTTTTTTTGAAACCTCGTTCATTAAGAAAGACCACCACTGGCTATGATGTAGCGGCTCATAATGCGCTAATTAATGAGTACACTATTCCATCTTCTCCAAATGGCTGCGCAATACAAGACAATTCTAACAAAGAACAGACAGACATATCAATGGCTGAGGAAATTCAAGCCTTAATAAATCATTTATCTAAGCCAAATGTTACCCTACCGTCCAACGTTGCCCCCTTGCTCGATGTACTTGTTACTACTATCAAAAATAATGGCCAAAATAATTCAATGGAATTGCAGGAGCATAATAAATAAAAAACAAGATCTATTTCATTTATTAAATAAATTTCAACCTATCGTTTTTGCCCTCTCTGAGACATGGCTCAGACCTGGGGCTCTTCTTAGAGCCACTGGCTATTCATGTCTCAGAGAGGACCGTCCTGACGGATGGGGTGGGGTAGCCCTGCTCGTCAGGAACTCCTTATCATTCTCACCTTTTCATCTTCCATCACACAGCGACGATTTGTCAATCGTTGCTGCCATTGTAAATAACATTTGCTTCATTTCTGTATATATTGCTCGTCCATCATCATCCATTTTTGATGAGCTTAATAATATAATTTCCACTCTTCCTAGGCCTATGTTACTTCTAGGTGATTTTAATTCTAATCATCAGTTTTGGGGCAGTTCCATATCTACCTATCATGGAGATCGAATTTTACGAATCCTAGATGATTACAATCTTTGTGTCCTGAATACTGGTTCTCCGACACGTCGAACAGCGCCTACTGAGTCAGTCAGTGCTGTTGATTTATCCATTTGCTCGGCGGAACTTGCAGCTTCCTTCACATGGCACACTTTAGAATCCACATTTGGCAGTGATCATTTTCCTATTCTTCTTTCATTTCCATCATCTGTTCCACCTGCTTCAAGACCGAGACCTAGACTTAAATATAACTTGTGTAATCCGGACTGGAAAATGTTCAAAAGCAGAGTAGAAGAGAAGCTGTTGGTTTTGCCTAGCTTAGATATTAGTGATGTAGCCCGATGTTCAGTTGCTCTGGCACAGGTGATAACAGAAACCGCGGACGAAGTATTTCCTGTAAAAAACAGTTCAATGGGTAAAATTCCTTCTCCTCCTTGGTGGGATACTGAATGTTCCCAAGCCATCAGGGAACGCAAGGAGGCTGAAAAACGTTACCGTAATTTAATGACTACTGAAAATTTTGAATCTTACATGCAGGTTGCACGTAATACTAAAAAATTGTTACGGAAGAAAAAATATGAAGGATGGAGACGATTCTGTGAGTCTCTCAATCCTAATGTAAAACCTTCCATAGTATGGAATAATATTCAGGGGCGTAGCTAGGGTAAAAAGCGCCCGGGGCAGGCGCCAAATTTGCGCCCCCCCCCCCCTTAACTGAACTTAAAGGGTTCCTAGTTAGTACTTTTTTTTCCTGCCTAGTAGGTTGAATATTGGAAAAAATTACGTAATCCTAAAAGTGAGCCATTTAAGAGTTCCGTGAAATGGCTCACTTTTAGGATTAAGCAATTTTTTCCAAAATTCAACCGACTAGGCAGGATAAAAAAGTCGATTTTCAACCGACTTCAAAAAAGGTGGAGGTTCTCAATTCGATTCGGTACAGTACCCTATACAGTATGCCTACATTCGGTGTATATGTAGGCATACTGTATAGGGTACTGTACTACATTCTAACAAAACATTAAATTTAGTGACTTTAGATGCCCAGCAGTGATTTTATCTTTATAAAACTAACGTGAAAGATTGATAAGAAAACTAATTTAGAAATCAGAAGTTTGTGTACAATGTAAGTACCTACATCATTAAATGTCTTGTTAGAATGTACAATATGCCTATATACACTTAGGTGCAAATGTGTCCCAATGTTACTATTTTAATTAAATGTCAAAAATTTGATGATAATTAAAATATTTCAAGAATGCTTATAGTTGTATTGTTCATGACTTAATTATCTTCCAAACAGACTAACAAATTGGCTACATAATAATACAGATTGTCGTAGATATTTTGACACAAAAACATTAAAATTTAACCCTTTTATTTTTCGCCTCATATGAAAAATCTATAGTACCTGTAAAACAAAGTTTGAACTTTTCGATTCCTTTTATTTCCTTCTTTTTTTAAACAAGTGATATTAATATTTTCTGTACAGATGGGCCTTAGTTAATAGAATACGGACTAATAATTAAAAAAACTATCTCGGGCCATGCTCAGTGTGGGGTTACGTAGTTATTCAAAAACGGCTGAGCAGATTATGTTCGAAATAGTTTTATTTTAAAATATTCTATAAGCACAGTGATTCATATTTTTTGGACCTACGGATCAAAAGTTAGAGGGGGGAGAACACAATTTTTTTTTCTTCTGGAGCGATTATCTCCGAAAACATTGACTTTAGAAAAAAAAACATTCTTTCAAGACCCTTATTCTTTTTAAGAGACCTATTCAATGATAACTATACAATTACTTACAGCAAATAAAAAACATTTCCACCTCACCAATTGGGGACGTACCCGAAAAATTTTTGTTTTCTACTTTTTATTGTACTTTTTGTAGGAATGATTAATACGTGGGTATACCTGTACCAAATTGCAGATTTGTAGTATTAACGGCCACTGAACTATGCTGCGGACAGACGGACATGGCGAAACTATAAGGGTACCGTTTTTGACATTTTGGCTACGGAATCCTAAAAAAGTTCATCATCATCATCATCATCATCAGCCTATCGCAGTCCTAAAAACGTTATTTTCAGAAAACCGTATAAGCGACGTACGTCAGAAACTGTCAAACATAAGAAGCTGAAACTTGGTAAAAATATCTAATAGAAGCCATTAGGGGTGCTTACCATAAAAAAAATCATCCCCTACAATCAAAGGTCGCATATGTATGAAAGTCCGATTATAGCCTTTGTTCGAAGCTAATAAGTACTACATTCCATAAGTACTTATGGTAGGTACTAAAAATTCTGCAAATAAGGTATTACGCAGTTAAGAGAAAAAATCTAAAGAAAACGACAAAAAGTACAGCACCTACGGACTTTCTGAAATAAAGTTTTAAAATTGACCTTTCTGTAAACATTTTTGATTTCTTTGTGTGTAAATTATGCATAAGGAAATAAAAAAAATTGGCTGGTTTGAAGCCCCCCCCCCCCCTGATATTGCGCTCGTGGAATATGTACCAATCTAGAATTTTTTTTCAAATTACGCATAAAGATTTTCTTTATGTTTTCATTGATTCTGCACAAGGAAATCAAAAATGTTGGCCGATTTGTCGCCCACCCTGATTTGTCGCGGGCGCGGGTGGGAATATGTATCTTTCTAAAATGTAGGTATGCCTACAGATTTTCTTCATATGTAAATTATGCACAAGGAAATCAAAATATTTTGCCGATTTGGCGCCTCTTTTAATTTGACGCCCGGGGAAAATGTACACGTCTAGCATTGAAATTTTTCTTATGTCTAAATTATGCAAGAGTAGGTATATCAAAAATTTTAGCCGATTTGGCGCCCCCTCTGATTTGGCGCCCGGGGCACGAGCCCCCCCTGCCCCCCCCCTAGCTACGCCACTGATAATATTAAAAAATTTAAACATGCTTTTAATGAACCTTCTAGACATACATTGCCTCCTAACCTTGCTGAAGAATTTATGAATAAATTAGCACCGGTATCAGTACCAGAAGAATATGTGTTTCATCCCCTTACTTTTTCATGTCAACCTTCTAACTTCTTCACTTTAAATGACCCCTTTAAAATAGAGGAATTGAAAGGAGTATTAAGCAATTTAAAAGATACTGCACCTGGCGAAGACGGAATCCCTTACTCCTTCCTTGTGAACTCAAGTGATGGTATTTTATCTTACTATCTGAGTATAATAAATTCGGTTATCCATTCTGGTATAGTCCCTGATTCATGGAAATCCCAAATAGTCATTCCTATTTTAAAACCAAACAAATCAGCTTCTGATGTTTCTTCTTATCGACCAATAGCTCTCTCTTCAGTATTTGCCAAAATTGCAGAACATTTAATCAAAAATAGATTAGAATTTTATGTGGAAAAAAACCAGTTGCTATCACAAAGCCAGTTTGGGTTTCGTAAAGGTAGATCTACCTGTGACAGTTTAGCAATACTTATTTCTGATATCCGATTGGCTTTTTCTAAAAATGAGTCGGTTGTAGCTGCTTTTCTAGATATAAGTGCTGCTTATGATAATGTTCTAATCAGTGTATTACAACAAAAAATGCATAGGTTAGATGTACCAGCTATGCTAATTAATTTCATTATAAATCTTTTGTCTCAGAGGTCTATTAGCCTTGTCTTGGATGACAACAATAAAATCACTCGTTTTGTGTGGAGAGGTCTACCCCAAGGATCAGTACTTAGTCCTATATTATACAATATTTATACGTTTGATTTAGAGTCATCTCTAAATGGCATGGTTAGAGTCTTGCAATATGCTGATGATCTGTTATTATACTCGCCTAATCTCTCTATTGAACAGGCCGGTAGATCTGTCACTGGTGCCTTGGGTTTATTAGGGTTATGGTTAGATGCTAATGGTCTAGAACTTTCTGTTCCC
>JALPQI010024382.1:0-16982 GCA_025490895.1 Thaumatotibia leucotreta
TCCAATACCCAATACGTCGAAAGTGAAAATAGAGACTCAACGACATTCTCTAATGTTTGCGATGCTCAAATGTTTAGTTTTAGTATCTGTCTTACCTGAAAACGTAGTGCGTCCGCTATCTCGAGTTTCCTCCTTCATCTTTCTTATATACATATCAAGGAAGTGTCGACTGTGGCTCTCGTCATATGTATCCATCGCGTGTTCAATTAGTTTCTAGAACAAAAACATACATATACCTAATGGGAGAGAATGGAAATAACTCTTCATTAAATAAATATATACCTATCACCGCAAAAAATCAAAACTGCCCAAGCCGAATGTAGCTCTTCATTGATTTGTTGAGATCGTCTACTCTACATTTCCTACGGGATTAAATAAATAAGTGTCTAAACAATGGTTACGTACTCTGAAAAAGTCCGTCAGAAACTTATTCTCCGTATATAAATCTTGAAATCCACTCCATTTAGGGAACACAGTCTTTAGCCACGGAGTTAAGGTGATAGCCCCGCCGAGGTCGTTGGAACTGCGCTGGAACCTGACAATATACGAATCATGAATTAATAATGTGTAGAATCTTGTGTCAGGCAGACTGATCTGAATCAATAGTGTACTGTACTGTTGAAGGGTGCTCCAAAATACCAACTATGTCAAGAACATAATGGACGGATGTGACTTTTTAGGGCACATAGCCGTACCAATCGTCAATTGAATCCAAAAAAATGTAAACAAATATGGCTGACTTTCCATAGCATTTGACGTCTTTGACACACATCGTGAAACACGTTCGAAGATATATTTTCACGTTCGTACTAATAAATATCAATAATTTTAACTAAATATGTACGTGAACTTGTTAATAAAACCAAGATTGTGTTCTAAAAGTGCGTGATTATGGTATAATGCAAGTTTACATTTTTGTGTAGTTTGTTTATATTTTTTTGGATTCTACTGACGAATGGTATACCTACTCGCGTATTGGTGCACGTGAGAGGGATAGAAAGTAAGTTACGCTATCGAATTCATTAAAGACATAATTATATTATAAGATACTGTCCGGTACATCATCATACCTGAGGGTGCTCCTGGCCAGAGCCCAAAGCGCATGGTAGTCTTCCCGGGGTAAAGTCAATCCGGTGAACACACGAAGCATTCCGTTGATGAAAGGCACGGCCAGGTAATGCGGAAGGTACACCAGTTCTCCGTTGACCAGTTTCTGAAATTAAATGAGCTGTATTACTGATTAGGTATACATTTTTTTTAGTGGGGTATTTTTTTAGTACGACGTGAACACGTCATCAGCCTCTATTAGTCCACTGCTGGACGTAGGCCTCCCCTATTAACTATGCGTATTTAGGAGGTAAATGCCCATAATCGCCACGCTCGGCAAGAGGATTGGCGATCGCAGTAGTGTGTGATGCTATGATGATGCTTTAAAATCAGAAAATCGAACGTTGATAATATTTACTTATCACCAGACACGCTAAGATAAGTGACGTAAAAAACCGGCGTGTAAAGTCCGTGGCGGACTTCACTCAAGGAACGGTTCCATGGATATTACTTAGATACTTAATCTCGAAAATAGCTGAATTCGAACGGTTTCATTATTTTCATTTAAGGTACGTGTTTCGTTTCTAACGTCTATAACATTCAATACTGTTTTCATCCCGATGCAATGTCAAAACGTAACTCAATCGGTGCAATATCAAAATCCCGCCAATGGAATCGCCCGAGTTTGCTCGGCGCGCATGCGCCGGACAAGACCCTAGAAAATCTTAGAGGATTTAGTAATGGAGTCGCCTTCATATCGTTTCCCCTCTGCCAAAGACTTTGGCCAAGAATTGGTACATTGTCCATAATGTCCATACCTGTTTATAAAAACTACTTCATTAATCGATTCTTCGCAGTCTTGTAATCGTTATGTACCCGTAACAAGCTCCGTCAAAATGTCTGTATGTGGTATGTATGGAAATGGATTCAAAACCCGTTCATCATGTATACAAAATATGTGGTACCATTTCATATCTTGCCTTTATTTGTTTATATTACAACATTTTATTACATAAAATTTTTCAAGAAAATCTAGTACCAGGGAATCGATGGCAAAATCGGTTTCAAAAATATCGCACACAATTCGTATTTTCATTTTTGACTGATGGAGAAAGTTTGACATTAATGTATTCTCGTATTTAAGGTTAATAAGGTCTACCCATCTTTAAATTTTATAGGAAATATCAGACTTAGTGAATTAAGTAAGACAGAAGACGCTGCCTTGGTCTAATGTTAAGCTTATTTGTAAGCCAATGAGGTTGAATATTTATTGCGCTTATTTGGAGTATGTATTACGCGGGAAAATAACATAGTGATGTGTGTTACTCTTTATGACACAATGTCGAGAGTAAATATAAAATGTCGAGATACGGACACTTGTGTTTACGTATATAAGTGTTTTCACAGAAAGTAAATAAAAACACAGTCTTATCGAATTCAATAGCTTTATTTTTACAAGTGCTACTTAACGCTAGTTGGACCTATACAATAAATTGTATTTAGGTACTTACTAAAATATCACTAAGGAATATCAATATCACCGGCCTTACTGCAAAAAGTTGTATGTGTACGCACCTACGCACCTTGTACCTACTACGCACTTGTATTCAAATTGTATCCTTACGAGTATTTACAATTAAGCCTCAGTGAGTTTTACCCCAGCTAACTAAAACTTTCTTACTACAACAAAATAAATAATACTCGTATGTGATTACATACATTGTTTTCTTTCACAACCGCTAATTAATATTATTTATTCAATATTATAATTGATTTACGGATTTCGAAATGCACGTGATTGATCGAAACTTTCCTTACAGTTACAGCCTTCGTAGTCAAAGATCGCGATAAACGAAATTATAATCAATTGAAGTAGGTTAATGGCAAGACGTTCAGGCGGTTTTGTATTAAAATTGGTTGATTAATTAATAACTGTTACTACTTGTTTGTTTACTTTTATTTAAATACTCAAAACAACAATCTATAGTACCAAGGTGCACGTCAATCTATGACGTTTAGAAAAATATATCGATACGATAATCTTCAGACACTTGAAAGCCATATTAATCGGTTCGATTATACGCACGTGTCCGCATATAAATTTTACTGTATTAGTTTGATAATTTAATTTAGTGTTGTGGTATTGTTTAAGTGTGCGTGAGTAGTAACGAGAAGAAGAAATGCATTTGTAGTTAGATCGTTTACATGTGTGCTACCTCGTCCCCCTCGGAAATTGGCAGAATATTTTCTTAGGAAATTTCTAGCGACACCGACTCCATACTAAATCATCTAAGGGTACGCGTATATATATGTATGTTAAACCCATTTTTTTGATAGTTTGAAATAGTAACATTTTTTGGACACATCAAAGTTTAGGTAGACTTATTTGTCGTGGGGCATACGATTCAGGATATCGTTAGGTAATATTTACGTGTTTATTAGGCGACACACGATAAAGCAGGACAGCAATATTACCTTCGTGTGTTCCGAAGGGTTTTCTAATTTCAAACGGAGTGTACCTACCTTTTCGTCATCATTCCTCGGACCGTTGATCCTCATGTCGATCATCTCCTTGATCTCGTGAGCGATGGCATCCTCAAGCGTGCCACTGCGCCGCCCGAACCCAAAGTCGCGCATATAGCGGAGCGAGAACCGCCGCTGAGTGTGCCAGAAGTAGCCGTCGGTGAAAAATATTCCTGTAATTAAATGACGTACATAATAAAAACAGAAATAAACGTCTTCAACCGATTTCATCACACCCCTATTTGGTGCCAAGTGGACCATTTCGGTTTATTTTGGGTTGCGCATTTGATTTGCGTGACATTGTGTTATTCGTATTCGTCCATTTGTCGTGTACAATAATGCAAAATGTATTGACTTATGAGGTTTTCTCATGGATGCCATTGTTGGAAGGTCGGAACTGGATCAAATTTATATGGGACCAATCGATACGCATCATCTTTCAAATAAAAAAAAACATCAACATCGGTTCACTCAGTTGGAAGTTCTGAGATAATAAACAAAAAATAAAACGTACACTCGAATGAAACTCCTCCTTTTTTTGGAAGTCAGTTGAAAATCCACCATTAAACAAAGGCCTCCTTGCATCGATTTCCTCATTGCTGAGGGTCGTGGTCATTTTTTAAAAACATCAGCTTCTCCCTGATTTTCCATCTGTTTGGTATGATAAGACATAGAAAGGCTGTTCTTCTTGGCCATGTCATGGTATATTTTTGTATGGATACCGCGATATTTCCGGTTGCGTCCAATAGCACGAGGCCTGTCAAGTTGCGAATTGGATTGAGTGTACCGTAACCTAACTATTGTGTTTTTACGTTGATCTTAGCAGTAGCAAACTATTTGTTTACCAGTAGATAAGTTTAGGCGGGCATTTCTCAGAGCGTAAGCGAACGTCTAATTCATCTAGTCACGTTGTTTTGGAAGTGGATGTATCTTTTAGTACCATTTTCGGTCGTCAGATACAGCAACCGTTTCTCTACAAGACAACCAAACCCAACCTCAAAACATTCAGCCACTTCCAAAAAAAACGTGACCAGATGAATGAGATGTCCGTGTACGCTCTGAGACCATCCCTCCCAGGCCATCTTTCGAAACCGATTAAAAGTAAGCAAACTTTATGAGAAATCTATGTCAATGTGCAAATCTGTCTCAGGATGATTTTCCGAGGAGTGTTTTAACCGCTCGAATTCGTCATTGTCGTTCCGCGATTATTACCAAAACGGAAGGACGAGTAGAAACCGGACTTGGTATTGGTACTGAATTACGTTTACATTAAAATAACAGTCTTAGGGTCATCTCTTCTAACAATACGATTACTTGCCGAGACGACAATGAAGAAATGAAAACGCCGTAAAATCGTCGAATATACCCCTCAACTAGTTATTTACACTAAATAATATAAAGAAGAATATCCAGATACTAACCCAGCCTTTTCCAGAAAGACCGTAGCCTCCCAACAATGATGTCCAGACGTCCATCGAACTCCTCTCTGTTGAGGATTTCCTTGACAAGAGCCGGGTCGTTGGCGACCACCGTAGGGAAACATCCCAGGTAGCAACCCACGAGTCCCGTCTTATACCGTTTCCCAAGCTTCAGGAAGGCGTCTGCAAAGTTATTCGGCGATATGGCGTGGAGTAAGAAGTAGGCTCCGTAGACTGGTAAACTGGGTGGTCCTGTGAAAGATGCAATAAGTCAATACGAGTACGTTTACATACAATGCAAAGTATCATCTACGCCTGTAACTAATTTTTATTTTCTAGGTTTTGGTGCAATAAAAACCGTTTAACTTAAAACTTTTTTTACCTATTTTTATTCTGGTTACAGTAGCAGACAAATTTACCCAACTTGACAAAACTTGCGGTGCGTTGCGGTATGTACAGTCGTTTTCATAAATATAGCTAATCCAAGGTTTTAAAATGACATATTACCTGTCATATTAATCTGAGCATGTGTCACATAAATATGGTAGCAACTGAAAAATCATAAATATCTGTAGATACTAATATTTTTCAAAATTATATAACTGAAGCTCAACAAATATCTAAGAAAACAAAATCAAAAGATAGTACAAATAATGATGAATCTATTTTAATAATCTATTAGATTATTAAGAGATAGTACAAATAATGATGAATCTATTTTAATAATCTATCAGATTGTTAAAAGATAGTATAAATAATGATGTTTTATTATTATCAAAAACAGTATGTCATAAAATAACGTTATCTTCATATAAGAAAAATGCCCGAAATGGCTCTTACTTCTTTAGTAGTATTAATACTTAGATAAAGTCATTTGTAATTAGAAATGAAAATGCTACGTAAAGATTCGTAGTTTATGTTTAGAAGTAATTAAGGTGTGTTAGTTATATATATTTTTTAAATCTAAGAAAAAAAACTTTTTTTTGTCAATCCGCATGCTGTTTTATTTATTCCATAAATGACTACAGAGATGCTTAAAATTATCTGTAGAATAATAAAGATTTACAAAAAAGATCTATAGAATCATAGTACATTTGTATGGTTGGGTAGAAGTGTCCGAGGCCGGTATACCTATAATTAGGGTTCCGTAGCCAAAATGGCAAAAACGGAACCCTTATAGATTCGTCATGTCCGTCTGTCCGTCTGTCCGTCTGTCCGTCTGTCACAGTCGATTTACTCGGAAACTATAAATGCTACAGTAACAAAATTTGGTAAGGATATGTGTTGTATAAACCGCTATATGATTATGATACTAAATTGTAAAAAAAACCATTGGGGTGGGGGCCCTCCATACATGTAACTGAGGGATAGAAAATTTTTTTTAGTTGTATATAAGCGTGTGGGGTATTAATAGAAAGGTCTTTGAAAATGATATGAAGGTTTATAAATCTCATTTTTATTTAAGCAAATCGTTTTCGAGATATCAGCTCTCAAAGTCTGAAAAGTGTGTCCCCCCCCCCTCTATTTTTTAAACTACGCGATATAAAATTCTAAAAAAAATATATGTTATGCACATTAATAAAGTCTATCAACGATTTTTGGTTTGATTAAATTATCTCCTATAGTTTTTGAGGTAGGTTGATTTAACTGTATTTTTTTAATAATAAATTGAGAATGGTACGGAACCCTTCACGCGCGAGTCCGACTCGCACTTGGCCGGTTTTTTAAAAAATCACCATGTTGCTCCAAGCCGATTGATTTGAAATAATTATATTTTAATACGAAAAGAGATGTAACATCAATCTTGAAAAAATTATGTAAAAAAAGTTTGATTTCAAGGATTCATTCTTATTTTATGTTTCACAAATAAATATTCGATAGGAAGTAAATGCGCTTATATTAATTTAGTGATAGGGCGTACTCTATTAGTCTAGGGCGTTTGTTTATTGTATGAAAAGATGTAGGGCCACTTTAAATTATTGATTTTGTTTGGTTCATTGTGTTTATTCCTAGGCCCTTTTGAGCATTTTAAAATTTAATGCAGCGGAATAAAATGGATATTCATACAGTATTTATTTTACTTTTAGGAGTAAAATGACCAGAGCTTTAACTTTTATTTTTGAAAAGAACAAAATGAGGTACTTTTATTCTTCAATTTATGAATAAAATGCGGTCATTTTCCAGCATGTTTGAGAAAAAACTATTTAGTCACAATGTGTACTTGAATGTCAAGTACAATATTAAATACCGGTATTCCTGACTTTTGTTTGATAGTTAAAATGTTAGCTATCAAACAAAAGTCAGGAATACCGGTATTAAATAGAGGTATTTAATATCGTTAATAGTGAAATTATGAAACAAAAGCGGTATGACACCATTAACTCTAATTCGAATACAGGTATTGTTTTTTAGCGGTAATTGTTTGACAGTTCATTAGAACTCGGTTGTTCAAACGGAGTATTCAATAAAACCGGTTGTGCAAAATGTGCAATATCTGATCGAATACGATTCGATTACAGAATGGCCTCTTGGCTAAGCCTGCTGTACTTCAAGAATGTTCAAACCTTGCAATAAAACTATCTAGACGAGTAATCGTTACAAAAGCAATGTAAAAATAAACAATAATAAAACATATCAAATAATAACTAGTGGGATTGCGTATAGTCTGTAAACTAACTTGACACTATACTGGGTGATCTATCCAAATGGGTCATTGTGTCAGTTTTGGAAACCATAACAGAAGCGAATTCTTGTCTTAGGAACATTGATTTAGAATATATAAGTGGATCCCCAAACAGCTCAAAAAATGGCCCCAAAAAATGGGCTGCAGAAGTAAATATTGCGGTCCTTTTGCTCCGCTATTCAGTTCTGACAGTTGACATTTGGTCACCTTACCCATCATTATTCCTTAAACATAAAAAGTTTCTACTATTTTGCGGTGTTGTTCGCAAATTTGACACTTATTGCTCACTTCACAAAGTTTTTTTGAGTTTTTTTTATTATAGTTTATTGTAAGTGAGCGTTATTAGCTTCAACTGAAACATGATAGAAATGACTTTTAGTGCCACTTTTCTTGGTTTTTTTGTTTGGCTCTGTGCGTCCATTTATTATTTAATGTCATTGCTTAGGAACCATAAGATCGATTTTAGCACAAAGAAAATGTGTATTCATAATATACTTAAAAAAATACGTGTACTCGGCCTAGGAACCGAACCTACACTTTTTGAAAAATAAAAATTCGTTATTTTCATTTGGGTATCGGTTGTGTACCTCTTAAATAGGACATGTGCCTATATCTAAAATTAATAAAATGCAGTATTTTTTTTTTCAATACTTTAGTGCCGCCGCTGGCCCTTTGACTTTGTAAGGGGAAGTTACAAATTATGAAAGATATCGAAATCTGTTGTTAGGAACCATGGCTTCGTTTTTAGGTTTAATAATAATGGCATTGTTCCTAAACACCGATTTCGATATCTCTCAATAGATGTACACTTTCATTGCGGACGAGTGCTACGCGCTACACTCGTAGCCGATCCCGTGATTTTCCGCTTTGTAGCGAAAATGGACCTCCCACAGAGAACTCCTCTCGGGAGTTCCCCGCGCTCAAAGTGTTAAAAACAATGCATTTTATTAGTTTTAAATATCATGTTTCTTAGCAACATTTATGTATAGCTCTTAACCAATATCCAATATCCAAATGAAAAAAAAAACTTTTTTTTTTAAAAGTCGATTCCTGGGCCGAATTTTCTTTTTACTAAAATCGATTTCATGGTTCCTAATACAAGATTTAACTATCTGTTATGGATTCCAAAACCTCCATACTGACCGATTTGGATTGATCACGCTGTATACTCGAAGCAACGAGCAATGCTCTGTATATCTATTTAGGTGTTTTTGTTGTTATTATTTAAGAATATTTACTAATGGCTACGCCCTAACGAGTTCAAATTCCACACGAAGTAATTAACCCTGTAATGTTTTAATATTTTATTTATTTATTTCATAATACAGTATCTACAAAATAGCACAATATAGGTAGGTTACCGAGAGGGAAAGTGACATATGGGAACGAGTTTGAAAGACCCGAGTTTGCAATACAAGCTAGGTTCCTGCTATTTCAAAAAAAAAAAAATCTTATTTTATAACTCTTAAGGAAGATTTGGATGTTTGATTTTTCCTTAACTCATGAGAAATATGAGCATGGTAAAGAAGTGTGATCAATGATCATGATCAGTGACGAAGTAAAATTGTAGAACCTTATTAACCCAATTTAAAAGAAAACTATTTGCATAAAGTTTGATTTCAAATGCATAAATGCTACTAATTGTGTTTATCCTCTGAGCTGTGCAATAATAAAATAAAACATTAAATAAACTAAGTTATGTAGCAATTGAAATAAATCAGTTGACGTAAGCACATCCCCCTTTAAATTAAATTAAAGTCGCTTAATAAAGGTTTAATTTATTTTCAACAAGTTCCTAAGGCTACTCATAGAAAAAAAGGTAGAGCCTTTTTATTTTAGATGCCATAATTTTTAAATTTTGATGTCTTTTTCTGCGTAGAAAATGATTTGCCAAGTTTGTTTGCGTACTTTGGCCGCCAAGAATAATATTTTTGATAGTACAAAAAATCTATATGTACTTTCAATCAGAATGAATGTCTAATAACAGTAATAACCTAACCTACCTACTTCCTGTGCATTTGTCCTTCGAAGTAACATCCTGTATTTTTGTATTTTTTTATTACGTTTCGAAAGTGGGAGAGTAGGTTATCACATTTTTAGGGTTCCGTAGCCAAAATGGCAAAAACGGAACCCTTATAGTTAGGCCATTTGTCCGTCTGTCCGCAGCATAGCTTATTGGCCGTTAATATTAAGACATCTACAATTTGGTACACGTACCTATTCATATTAATCATGCCAACAAAAAGTGGTAAAACAAAAAGTAGGAAAAACATTTTTTTTGAGTACCTCTCCAACTGGTGAAGCGTGTATGATTTTTTTATTAGCTGCAATCCTATAGTTTGGGGTATCATTGAATAGGTCTTCTAAGAAGAATAAGGGTTTTTGAAGAAAGTTTTTTCTAAATTCAACATCTACGGAGATAATCGATCAATCGGAAAAAAAAAATGTGTCCTCCTCTAACTTATGATCCGTAGGTCCAAAAAATAAAAATAAAATCATGAATGTAGACTTATATCATATTTTAAAATAAAACTATTTCGAACATAATCGGCCTAGCCGTTTTTGAATAACTACGGAACCCTATACTCAGCATGGCCCGACATGCTTTTGGCCGGTGTTTTTCTATCGAATACCTATGTTACAAACGTTTAATAACATCATCAAGAAAACTGTATTGTTTTCAAAGACTCCCATTCTACTTTCTTCAAGTAGCACTTTCTACGTGCGTAAAAATGCTCGATATGCAAATAAAAAAAGACTAACCCTTTTTGGCAATATACGAGTATCTCATAATATTACGTACATATTTTTTACCCACTTTTTGTATTTTTTTAAGACAGAATTTTTGTTCTACCTAATAATCGTGGCCCAAGGTGACGGAAAAGCAGGTCTATTTATTTATTTGCGAAGTATGATGGGTTAATAAGGTACTTCAATGCTACGGATTCTCTGAGGAACTCGCACCGTATTTGACATACACTTGCCAAAGGTTGTCATCCTTTTTAAATATTAGATGTCACATATACCAAAGAAAAAGACCACTCAAAAATAATACTCAACTTAAAAATATTTTCTCAAACTTGCTACGGAATGTTGATGTTACTTAGGTACTTTAAATTAAACCCGGAAATACTATATGTCCGGTGTCATGTGCTAAGATGATATGTAAAGACATTTCATGTATTTATTTCACACCTAGAACTGCAAACAAACTGTCTTTTGTTTTGAAACGTCAAATTGTGACACTAGGTCTTGACATTCAGCCACAGAAAAAAAAAACCTTAGTACTAATGTCTATACCACCAGGTAAAAGGATACCTCAAACAGATTAACAAAAAGTTAGTCGCGAATGTTTTTTTTTAATGTTTAACGATACTGTACAATTGACTTATTTACAAATTAAATAATATGTTTCGGCGAAATCAGCTCGTTTTATTTCATGGTAAGTTTGAAAAAAACACTATACGAATCTTCGTTTCCCGTCCTCTTTAAATAAATAAAATAAATAAATTTCATTTACTTATTTTATTTTTTATAAAAAAAAAAAATTCCATAGTACTATTTAGTATAATGTACTATTACACAATTACAATTGAGTTGTTCCATGAAAATAATATATGATAAGTTGACAACCTTTATTGCTCAACATAATTATATCTACATTACAAGTAGGTAGGAACAACTCGTGAAGAAAAAGTGACATCGAGAAATTCCATTGTGGCCTTTGTCAGTAGCTCCACTTCCCCATAAATCATTTTTTGAACGTAAATGTTTGATTGGGTACATAAATCTGTGTAGACCAATAATAATTGAGGACCTCGCTCAATTTTTTGAGCTTCTTCCCTTTTATTACCAAACATGTATAGGAATCTAGTAACAAAAAAGGAAAATTCCATACAAACTTCCGGGTACTTTTTGGGAAATTTTATATAACACAATAAAAAAATTGTAATAAATAAAATAATAATTAAGAAAACCGACAGAATAGCACCTTCACCCCCATTCTTTCCTGCACTTTCTTTTAGTCCTCTTATGCTTACTAAAGCATGGGAAAAAATATGTGCTTACTTTGCACTCACAAATATTTAATAATTAAAATTAAAAATCATGTTTAGTTAGAAAAACAAGAAAGAGGATTCCATGCTACACCCCGACCACCCAGTGAAACTCGTTGGAGTGAGAAAAGCTATAATCAATTTAGGTGCCTATCTGATTTTTCTGGAAAGTGATGAAGTTTTTCTTACCAGGTGGGAAGTTGCAGGGTTTCTTAAAGGCGCTGTTGATAATATACAACAGCACAAGTGGGAGCAACACCACTGCTACGACCTCTGCGAACATCTTGGTACGTTCGTGGAGTCAGAGCATCGACTGGCTACTTTGCAAACGGTCCGGTATTTATCAAATTACAAAGAGGCTATCAAAGCTATAAGCTACATAAGTATAACCTAATAAATTATAATATGTTACTGGGAATCAGTACGCACGAAATTGATTGTGCATTTCAACGATGATTTTTCGTTTCGCGTAGAAACGTTAAAGTATTAACAGACATTCGAATATGGTACGTCCCAACCCACGGACGGTGCAGTGCGCTAGACTCGCCACAACATCGTAGGTACCGTACAAAAAACGGTCCAGTGCTTTTCGTGCTACTAGACAATGATCACGTCGGTATGCCTCCGAATTTATCCAAAGGCCCTAAATTTGTGCGTTAGTTGTGGCACTTGTGGCAAACATCGTCACAACAACACCAATTGAGAAGCAGACTAAAAAAAAAGAAACAGAAAATTTTTATTTTCATGACAGGGAGTTAGTTATACAGTCTTAATCTCATAATTATGTGACTTATTTGAGACCTTGATGATGATTTATTTAATAACTAATGTGTCTACTTCTATAAGAAACAATGCCTATTTCAATATAAAGTAATATTTATTGGCTTAGTAATGGTATTTGTGCATTATATGGGTGTGAGGCGTGGACCATGACGCAAAAGGACAGAGAGATTCTGGAAGCTTTTGGAGAAGAATGGAGAAGATAAGTTGGAAAGAAAAAATCACAAATGAAGAAGTGCTTAAAAGAGTGAATGAAAAAAGTAGTTTGTTAAAGATAATAGACAATATAAGAGGGAACATGTTTGGCCACCTTATACGACATGACGCTTTGATAAAAACATAATTGAAGGAAGGATTGAAGGAAAGCGAGGAAGAGGGAGACCTAGAAGAAGTTACATGAAACAAATAAAAGATAAAGTAGACGTTGTGTCGTACAAAGAAGTCAAGGAGGCGGCTTTAGACAGAGTTAGATGGAGTTACGCCGACAAGAGTTTGACTCTTAAATTAATGATGAATGGTATTTGTATTTTTAGGGTTCCCTAGCCTAAATAGCAAAAACGGAACCCTTATAGTTTCGCCATGTCCGTCTGTGCGTCTGTCCACCTGTCCGTCTGTACGTCCGTCCGCATCATAGCTCAGTGGCCGTTAATACTAGAAATCAGGTACAGGTATACATATTAACCATGCCAACAAGGTACAATAAAAAGTAGAAAAAAATTTTTTTCCTCCCCAACTGGTGAAGTAGGGATGATTTTTTTATTGTATGTAATCCTATAGTATGGGGTATCATTGAATAGGTCTCTTAAAATAATAAGGGTCTTAAAAAAAAGTTATTTTCTAAAGAAGGAACAAAAGTGTCCCCCCCTCTAACTTTTGATCCGTAAGTGCAAAAAATATTTCAAAAATCAAGAATAGTGGGCTTATAGAGTACTTTAAAATAAAACTATTTCGAACATAATCGGCAGCCGTTTTTGAATAACTATGGAACCCTACACTGAGCATGGCCCGACATACTCTTGGCCGGTTTTTGTTAAGAATGCTTACACCTTCGCTACGGCAATTAGTTTAACTTGTATTTAACCATATCGTGTGCAGGGTCGAAATACGCCGAACTGATGATCGATTCAAACGCAGAAAACCCGAAGAATTACATACGAAAATAACCTACGCAGACATTTAGTTTGCTGCTAAGATGAACTTTAAAAGAGGATTAGTGATCAAGGATCTTCTAAAAAATGTAAGGTCAAGCGGGGCAAATACAACTATAAGGTAAATGCAACTAATGGACTTTTAATCATTTTAAGAACTTTTGGAAGACACTTAGAACATTCTTTGATTTATTTCAAAAGCAACACAATACAATAGTAGGTAAGTATGATCTTTTTACAAATTAAGAGTAGGTAATTTCAATTAGTCAGATTTACCTTATAGTTGCATTTGTCCCGCATGATCCTACTAAAACGAAACTTACCAGAGAGCCCTAAACAGGAGGTACCTATTTAATAACCTTCTATTTAGTACCATTCTGATAAAATATTTCTGAAAACATTAATTTTTAGTTAACTTTCTCTTGACATTCTTACACAAATCAATCTAGTACCACGATAAAATAAATATGGGTTCGTGTTACGGGTACCAAATGACGACATAATATAATACATACATAGTTAGGTACTTAAACACATAGAAAACCTGCATGACTGAACAACTAATATCTTACATAAGACAAACGTACAAAGATGCCTGTGCTTAGCACATGATTGGCGCGACAGTATCTCTACTACGACTAGCTAGTGAAGGACGGGAGATCTATCTCGCGGCGACATACTGTCGCAGCAATCATGTGCTAAGCCTGCTGATTTACTCTTATTATCAGTATCGAGCTTCATAGGCTGTCAAAATTCTAAGATAGGTATATTAAAAAATAAAAGGTGTAATGTATAAACGACTTTACACCCGGGTGCGAATTACGTAATAATTATGTGCGCTTAAATTCGTGCCTCAAACAACTCGGATGTCGGAATTTAGTGTTGCCAGGATGGTGAATTCTGGTTTCTTGTATTTGAGTTAGTGACGGAAGATATGTTATTGCGAAATTATTAATTTGTTTCGCATCTCAAACCATACGGGAGTGTTATAATTGTCTTGTTTTCCTTTTCCTCGTATTGGTCTCTTCCTGCGGTGAATTGGATTTCGTTACTGGCAACCCCGCGGCGTGATCGGAAATGCAAGTCAAGATGGCTGGCAGATCTTTCTTGTAGTAAACAGCGCAGAAGTCGCGTTCCCTTATTTTGGGTTTTATACGGGGCAATACCGTTTCTCCTGGTAAGTGGCGATTGAAATCCGCTTGTGCGCGCTGTGAAATGTTGAAAGTGCTATTGGATTACATCAGAATTCGTTTTTTTTTCCAGTTCGGTCTCAGGGCCGCGTGCCGACGTCGAGACGATTTCCCGTGCGTTGGCGATTTGGGCCGCAGATATAGTGACGCTACTGTAACGCCTCGAGTCGACATTTGTCGCCTTCCAATATTCCGCTGGACAATTTTCCTCATATTGGTAAGTTTCCTGATATTATTGACGGCCATGCCTCGTGGCATGACCCGTCGTATCCTGCCGGTTTGGTGGATTGTTAAAGGTATCGGGGGATTATAGTTTGATCCTTTTTTCCAGTTTTGGGCATCCGTATGACGTGACCCGACCGCCGAGTCTCATGCCGAGTGACTGTCCCTCCGGAGTTGACATTTGCTAACACCAACCCCGCTAAACAATTTTCCTCCGACAGGTAAGACTCGTTAACCTCTTTTAAGCCCTCGGCGGTCGGGTCACGTCATACGGATGCCCAAAACTCCCACCTGATTTTTTTAAGCGCTGGACATGTTTTTTCCGTGGACGCTTCATCTGTGTTACACTTGCTACTTGTTAGCACCAAGTAAGAGTGAACAGATAGACGTACCTACGGTTGCTAAATAGTTTTGCGGCAAGTAAGACCCTGCCTACAAAATTTGCCAATAGACCTGGATTCAAAATAAAGCGCATATTTGAAAACTTGTTTGAGTGGAAATGACCAAAATTTAATAAAGTATTAAGAATATTTTCTTGGGTTACCGCGAGGATTACACATGAAATAAAACTATGAAAACGGATAAACTCGCGCGTATATTCGGATAAACATCCGATATTCCGTTCGAAAACGGATAAACTTGTTAATCCACAAATAAGTGAATCTTCTTCTCCATGTGCCTCTCCATTATTGTAGGTTGGAATTCAGCTTCTTAAAATGTCCCATGTAGCGTACCAGTCTAAAAAGTTGCTCAATAGTTCTGAACAGTCCACCCCCGGATAAGACGGAGCCATGATTCCTGCGTCATCGAGGGTTTCGCCTTTTGAATAGCACTCTAAGGCCGCCCGTCCGTCCTAGATATTTTTTAATTTATCATTATCATTACTTCTGATGACATTTTGTGACTTCTTTACAGTTTAGTTAGATAAAAATGATCACAAGATGACATTCCTAGATAGAAGTTACATTGAGGAAATCAAATTTGCGTTGTACAAGTTTAATATTATTCGTAGATTACAATTATTAAATCAATAACAACAATGACGTGACGCAATGTAGGTAAGTCATTCATGTCATTATGAAGATGGGATGAAGTAGGACTTTTATAAGTGGCCAGTTATTTTTAGTCGGATGTAACTAATATTTAATATCCATGAAAACAAAAGTCTTTGATGGTCTAAAATATTTATTCCTTGACTATTTTTGTAGAAGCCCGTGAGTAAGTCAGCAGTTTCCGTAGCATGGACACCTGAAATTCTAGTCATTCAGTAATAGGCTACTTGACTCATATCAAATTTAGTGCAAAAAATTATTATTTTCTGTAGTATTTATTGAAAAGATCAATATTTTTCGATTACGGTGTATCAAAAGTGTTTGATGGGTACATATTTTTCGTTGAAAAATTTGTTTGATTTTTTTTAATTTCGTATTCTGAAAACGGACACCGGCCATGATGTGACGTCATAGGATCTTAAACTAACTTCATGTCGAATCTTTTATGAGTGAAATTCGCCATGGATATGTAGGCATGTAGCTTTGCTGTGACATTGCCATAACATAAATGACATGTCAAATGTTTGTTTTCGGTTTGAGTGACGTCACACCACAGATACGTATAATCTAAGCATTAACATGGCTAGTATCGTTTTCGCGCGGTTACGAAAGTTTAAATTTTAAGTTATAATTTTGCGGTTTTCTAGGTTGTGAAAAAATATATTTATATTTTTTTCCGTTAATCAGATATTGATTAATAATATACGACAAATTTTAAAAATGGGTCAAGTAGCCTATTTTACCAATTTTGATAATTGGGGCCAGGCCTACTACCGCGAAAATCAATATTCGTAAATTTCGAGGATTTCTCTCGCACTCCAACGTCTTCGTTATTAGGGAGAGAAAAGTCAAGGATTCAAATCC